>JAWWMP010000187.1:0-26568 GCA_035047865.1 Dendrocincla tyrannina
GCCACAGCTTCTCTGGGCACCCTGTGCCAGGGCCTGCCCACCCTCACAGGGAAGGATTCCTTCCCAATATCCCACCTAACCCTGCTCTCTGTTAGTGTGAAGCCATTCCCCCTTGTCCTGTCACTCTATGCCCTTCTCCTAAGCCCCTCTCCAGCTCCCTTGGAGCCTCTTTAGGCACTGGAAAGGGCTCTAAGATAAATAATCCTCCCAGCTGGAGCAGGATGGGTTTTTTTCAAAGCACCACAGCAGCTTCTTGCTGAGGTCAGCAAAGCTCCTGACAGTTCTGACCACTTCTACTGGGCCAGTTCCTTACTTGACTGTCTCCCAGGTGCTGGGGCTTTCCTTGGAGGATGCCACACTCTGGGAAAATACTGATTTATTTGAGAAATCTGTGGGAGTCATCCTGGGCAGAGCCATGGCTTTGTGACATCATGCTGGCTTATGGAAGTGGCTCAAAGGAAAACTGGAGCATCACTGAATTCCCAGATTGCTGTGGCTGTTCCCTCACTGAGAAGATATCACAATATTTTGGTGGGTGTCAGCAAACCTAGGAAGATGCTGGGAGTACTGGAGGCAAATTAGAAAGTGCATCTGAGCTGCTTGGAAAGTTTCCAGAGGGATCTTTCTCAGCTGGAAAATGTTGATTCATTGAAAGTAAAAAGTTGTGTGGCAGCCCAGGGGCTTTCCCTGGGGGAAGTCTCCTGCCCTGTTAATTCAGCTACAAGCCTGGCATAAAGCCACAGAAATAGTGCATGTTCTGGGGAGCAAAAGCTTGTCCACATCCGGGCACAAGTCTGGGTTTACAACCTCAGCACTAGTTTTGCTTGTCCTGTCATTGGTCTTCTCCCATTAACTGTGGCAGCCTCTCCCCTAGTTTAAATTCTTCTTGCTTAGCACCTGGAAGGTGTGTAAAGGTATTTTTAAGACATGTCTATGTTTGATGAATCTGTAGCCTCTGCAGTTGGGAATAAGGTTTGAGGAACAGACAGTGTTGAGGAACAGAGGTTTGTGATGAGCTGCTGTGCCCTGCCAGCTCATCACATTGTCTCTTACCTGCTTCAGCATGGGTTGGTGTTTATGTCCAGTGCCATTTAATGTGTGAGTGAAATCCAGCTGGATTTGCATTTATTTTCCCTCTCTGATCTTTAACCCCTCTTCTCTGCACTGAGAGAATCTTGGTGTTTCTTTCGGGCTGAGATTAGGAACTGTGAACTGAACTGTGTCCTGGGCTGCAGCTGAGCTGTGCAGTGTCCACACTGCATCCCCTTCTGCTGAAAAGGTCCATAGCAATGCAGGATGGGGGAGATGCCAACATGGACCTTTCCCAGATATTTGTTAGGCTGTTTGCTTGAAGTTTCCCTGTAACTTTTCTCCCTGGGGCTGTGAAGGGTACCCAGGTCCCTGGGAAGGAGGAGAAGGGGATGCTGCTCCCTCCTTGCTCTGCAGATCCTGCACCACTGGAGCCAGCAAGCAAAGCCTCCTCCCCTGGGACATGGGGCCAGGATGAATGGAGGCACCTGGCAGCCTTCACGCTGATCATTTCCTCTAAGGCCATCTGGGAGGTAGCCCTGACCCCCAAGAAGAACCTCGGGAAACACCTTGGGCCATTGTCACTGCTCTGATCCCAGCAGATGTCTGGGGAAGGAGGTTGGAGTGTTTCAATGGCCTGGGGTGAGGGACCCACCATCCCTTTGCAAGGCAATTCTCTTCTTTCAGCCTGGCTGATCTTCTGGTGGGGTTTTAATATGTTTAATGGAAATCTGAAGGTGCCAAGAGATGGACTAAATGCTAAGCAGGCTTGACAGGGATGCTGCTATGAGCTCTGTCTGCTGTGATGCTGCTGTGTTGGTGCATCTCCAGGGCATGGGAAAGCTGGGTGGGTGTGATGCAGCTGGAAGGAACTGGATGTCTGCATGACAAGAAGCTGACTTTGGCAGAATTTGAGCAAGTTTATGGTTGGGATAGCACATCTGGGGTGCTCGAGCCAGGGGGTGGCAGGGCAGGTGGTGGGTTTTCTGTGCTCAGGCAGGAGGAAGGTGGGTTCCACCCAGGCCAGGCACATCCCTCTGGCATCTGCACATGCACACAGCAGTGCTGGCATGTCAGCTCCCCAGCTGGTACCTGGGGAGAAGCATCCAGCTGAGCTGGGGGTGTTGGGCTGTGAGACCATAAAGCTGCTAGGTACGAATTGGTGCTGCTGAGATAAGCACCTGTTTGAGGTTAGATCTGTCTAGAATGAGGGCGTGAGGTTTTTTCTTCCGCTGTGATCTGATGCATGTGGTCAACACCTTCCTCCTTGACACCTTTCCATTGTTCATCCCTCTGATGACCTTCTTGAATGGGGCTGTGAGTGACAGTGGCTCTGTGTCCCCCACAGCAGGGCTGTGCCTGAACTGCTGGAGCCTGCAGGAGCTGGTGAGCCGAGATGCTGGCAACTACCTCATCCTCGTGGAGAAGATCCTTGGCAAGACCAAAGAGGTGAGCTGGAGGGCTGTCAGTGAGGGCTGTGGCCTTTGAGATGTTGTCAGCTCCATGGCTTGCCCAAAATGGAGTCTTGCAGAGCTTGGTGGGTGATTCTGGGTTATGGCATTGTTGGAGCACCAGCACTTGGGGTTGGGTGGTGCTGAGTCAGCAGGTACAAAACTGGTGGGAGTAACGTTGTGTGTCCCACCAGCTTTCAGCATGTGGGGACTACGAGACAAAAGCCCAGCTGTGATATCTGTTCTTGAGGCAGCACTGCAGATCCACAGGGACGGGTCTGATCCCCTAGAGCACTGACATCTTGGGGTATAGCCCTACATGGATGGAGCCAGCATTCCTCAGCCCTTCCCCAAGCCCTCCCTGGCTGTTAGCTGGGAGCTGCTAGTCCAAAGCAGAGCAAATTGAAAGTCTTCTGTTATTTTTGATGGAAACTTCTCTGTGTCCCTGCCGGGCTTCCCGAGGAGCTGTGACACTGGGGACCACGGATGGGGTTTGCACCGGGCAGTAGCCCAGCAGGTGACAGTGTGGGGTCAAGCACAGCAGGGACGTGAAATGGCAGTAGGACCAACCTACTGACCTGCAGTGGTGCCATCATGTGCCAGAGAACCTCCCGGCATCGTTGGTTGAGCAGGGTCATCCCAGGCTGTGGCCAGAAAGGCTTTGGAGGAATCCCTTGATGTGGCAGGAAACAGGGATGTGTTTCCTAAATCCCCAGCACTGGGATTCATGTGATGGGGTAAAAGCTGCCGTTCACTTTTTGGGGAAGAAAGGCTGTGGAGCTGATAGCAGTTAAGTTTAGCACGATTCAGTTAAATCCATTTGTATGTTGGGTTTTTTTTGATGGTTGCTATTGTTCTTGTTACAGACAGTGGTTTATTACATTAGGGCTTACTGTAAGGGTTTATTGCACTTTGTGCTGTGCTCATGAACAAGGGGAGACTGTACAAAAGTGTACCCTTGAGTTATCACTGTGTCCCTGGGTGAAATAGTTCTGCTGGCTATTCCCTGGCAAAGGCTGGGATGGAAATACAGCATGGATTTTACCATGCTACCAAGCTGCTTGTAGGGACTGGGCTGCCTCCTTGCCTCTCCAGGCTGCCTGCTTTGAGCCAGTTCCATGGAATTTCATGGAACTTTGCAAGGAGCAGGAACATCCAAGGGCTGGGACCTTGGCCAGATGTGGGTAAAGGCAGAGCAGGGGGTTGTGCTGGTTTGTCTGTCCCATTGGTGTGGGTTAGTGGGGCTTTAGGGGTTGTTTTCCCATGGAGATGAGGGAATCTGCTGGGCACGGGGATGTGATGGTGCAGGTTGGGTGCTCGGCTGCACTGCTGGGGAGTCTCCCAGTCCCTCCAAGGATATTTTTGGGTGGTGCTCATGGCGAGCAGCCCAGCTCATCCTCCTGCCCTTGGGCTGTTTCCTACAGGTGCAGGAGAAGTGCGACTATGACCTTGTGACACCCCTGGCTCTGCTCTTCTACTACGCCGTCCTCTATGTAAGTGCTGAGGCTGCTGCCCCGAGCTTGATCCCAGCCCCAGGGAGGCCACAGAGCCATGCAGAGCATCCACTGAAATTGGGGTGGCTTTGTCTGAAACGTCACAGTCTGCTTTGATCAATTCACAAAAAGATTCTGTACAAATCTATAGGGATCGAGATCAAACAACCATTGCACAAGCTGAGCGTGAAAAAAAATGAGCTTCAGGACGTTTAAGCTATTTTTTAAAGGGGGGGGGAAGCTAATCAGAACGGGAGATGGACAATGTCTCTGTTTAGAGAAGGGAAGTTTTTTCATTACCCTTTATACTTGTTCAAAATACATAGGCAATGGGAATGAAAAGAAGGAGCGGAGCCTTCACAGGAAATACTTTTTTTATTATTATTATTGCTAGCACAATGCATCGTTATCCCAAGGAAATCATTGCTGCCAGATCCTGCAAAAGCACAGGCTGTAATGCAATTCATCTGTAAGGGTCTGTGCTGCTTAAAAAGGAATTTATATATAGGCTTTGGCACGTGAGCCACGGCTGGGAGGTTGGGAAGGTGCAGAGCGGAAGGAACTTCCTTGGAGCTGTGCCCAGTGGGGATCCTTTACCCTTTCCTTGAGAGAAGATGGGATGTCACAGGGTGAACCTCTGCTTTGCTTCTCCTCCTCCCATTTCCAGCCTAAACCCTCGAGTTTTTACACCGCACTTGCAGTCTGTGTCTTTGCTCCCTTTCTGACCCTATCTCCCTGTCCCCCCACAGGCTCCTCACTTCCCACCAGGCTCTGACCTGCTCCTCAAAGCTGCCAGCGTGTGCCACAACTTCCTGACCTGGCCTGTGCCCTACTGTGACATCTTCCGTGAGCTGCTCACCTTCATCAGCAATGAGCTGAAGGCCCCTGGTGAGTGCTCCTGCCCTGCCCATGCTGCTGGCACTGCTTCCCCAAAAACACCCCCTGCCTTGATCGCCCTGTGTTTGCTCCCCTGGAGTTGCTGTCTCATTCTCCACTCGCTTCATGAATCCTGTGAGCACAGTATGCACATTTACCTTGGGCATCCCAAACCTCAGTTTTCCCAGGAGGTGAGGACTTCTGCCCACCATCCTTGGGGTAATATGACTGGGTGGTCCAGCACAGGGTGAGACCAGACTGCTCTGGAGGAGCAGGGCAGGGTGATGCTTTTGGTGGCTGCCTTGCATGCAAGGTAGTGGGAGCATCCTGGGGACTCCCCGCTCTGGGAATTAGCAAAATGGGTAACTTATTTCGTGGCTGCCTTTCAGTCTGGTGGGTCTTTTTCATGGCTGAGCACGTGCTGGATGTTCCTGCCCAGCCCTGGCCTTTGAGATGCTCAGTGGTGCAACTGGGGTGATAACAGTGAGTCCATTCATTGACATCAAGGTGGCTGGAGCATCCAAGCCTGCCCTTGCGTGGAGATTTCCATAGGGCTGAGGGACTCCCTGGCTTGTTCTTTACAGCCCAGACACTACCTTGTGATACAGCTCTGGCCACATCCATCAGCAGCACCAGTGCTCCTCTTAATTAAGGACTGCTTGTAGATGTCCTGTTGTTCCCAATGGAGCAGCTCTTCCAATTATTTCTAAAAAGCCCTTTTTCCTAATCTCCCTGCCTTTTGGTGGCTTTTGAAGAGCTGTTATCACACAGAGCAGATTTCAGCCCGTGTTTAATCCTGCGCAGGGCCATGGCAGCAAGACTGGCTTTGAGCAGGGCTTGAGAGGCCTTGGAGGGGGATGTGGGCTGTGGCTCCCAGCTCCTCAAAATAGGAAGCTGCTTTGGAGAGCCCTGATGGGGATGTGAAACACAGGGTCTCTGTCATGGCAGCAACGTCCTGTGAGCTGGGAGCTTGTAGATGGAAAGGTGCTTTCAAAGGAACAAAAGGATGGAAAGAAACCCCAAACCCTGTGCAGTGTGAGCACTGGAATAGCCTCTTTACCCCCAGTATAAATGGCCAGGGTCACCATGCAGGGTTTGGCTGAGCTCCTGCTGCATCTGGACCTCCAGCATGGATGTGGGGACTCTCAGCCCATGCTGCTGCAGCCATGGGCTTCCCCAGCTTCTTTCTGGTCATTTATTGCTGTGACACTGGTCAGGGCTGTTTTACACACCTCTGGAAAGCTCCAGGGCTGGGGAGGGGGTTGCTACACCCTGCTCTTGTGCCATCACCACCGTCACCAGTGCCCAGTGCTATGTGAGCTGGGGACTTTAGTCCAAAAACTTTTCCCCTCCTATGAGCATAATGGATTCCCCCACTCCTGCCAAAGATGCCATGTGGGAGGCATTGGCTGCAGTGGCTGGGGAGCCCAGTGCTGCTCCTCACTGTGGCCTCCCCCCTCAGCTGGAGCCAGAACCAACAAGAACATCTCCTGTCCTATTATGCTGGCCAGGACCTTAAAGGCTCTTGTAGGCTTTTTGTGTGGCCTCTATGACCTGCTGCGAGGCTGAAGCAAAAGCTTTTTATTGAGATGAGGGTAAATATTAACTGAGAACAAGCTGTTGTCAATATTTGCCAAGAATATAACAGCTTTGATCTGCTCATGGGGGCTGATGCCCCTGCAGGAATGGTGAATGCTGCCATCATCGGGGGGCCTGTGTAGACCAGTGTGAGCCCCCCTGTGGGTGCTGCTCCCAGGCTGCTGGGCTGGGCTGGGCTGGGCTGGACTGTGGCTGCCTGCACTGTTAAGGAGGCAGGATCTTCTTGTTGCCATAAGATCTTTCCCAAGATGTACCCCTGTTGTTCGGGGGTGACACAGGCTTTGCTGATGCCACGCAGTTCAGATCCGTCCGATGTCACCTGGTTTGGGTTCCTGATGGCATCCTGGGGACAGTCCCAGGGAGGCATCCAGGGTTGTGACTGCCCATGCCAGCCTCTCTCCTGCTGGGGCCAGTCTGGGCTCCATCTCTGCAGGAGGGAAGGTGGCAGTGACCTGCTATCCATAAGTGACATCCAGGGCCTGGGGGGCTAAAGCAAGTGGGAAGAGCTGCTAAGTATCCATGGAATTCCCATCCCCAATCAGCAGTGGAGCAGAAGGGACTGGAGGTGGAGCAGTTCTCCTGTCCCATCTCTTGGTTGTTTTCCCATTGCTCTGGGCTTTTACCCTTTCCATCTCAAGCTTCCTTGCTCCTGGGCTGATTCCTTTACACGGCCTTGTCTTGACTTTTGGTGGGGCCATTTCCATTCTGAGCAGCAACTCTGCCGTGCCTGCACTGAGAGGCAAAGTCAGTGTGCTGCTGAGGCAGAGCAGTCTGCGGTGGTTCCATTCCTCATGTCCTCTGCTGTCTCCCCAGGGATCACTTTCCAGAGGCTGGTGAGGACAGAGCAGGGGCTGCCTGTGAAGAACTACCAGAGCTCCACCGTGTAAGTGTGGCCATGGGCACTGCTGGTCCCCTCTGTGGCATCCTCATGGTTTGACACTGCTTGAGCAGCATCTCAAAGGGGTCGTGGTGGGTGCTGGGGAGGACTGGATAGTTGGGCTGAGCTGTGGGAAGGGTCAAAGAGAGTGGCTGTAACATGTCCAAAGCCATGGGACTGGGTCTGTGGGCTCCCCAAGCCAGTTATCCTGCAGGCTTGCTTAACTCTTGGGCTGCAGATCTAGGAGACAACAGCTGGGGAAGGCAAAGTCTCCCTCACAGGGAGCTGCTGATCTCAGCACACATTGGAGAACAGCTGGAAAACAGTCTGATCTGCAGGTTTGGGAGCCACCACCCTGACAGGGGTCAGAAGCAAGCCCATCCCAGTCTCAGCCTTGCAGCTCTGAGCACAGTCAGACTTTGCTCCTTATTTGAGGGCTGAACCTTTTCCCCTGTCAGGGCACCTCGTTTGTAAATAGGGAAATGAGCCCAGGTGGTGTGTCTGGCCTGGCTCCAGGGACAGCTCCAGCCCCAGGGACAGTCCTTCAGGCACAGCCACTCTGTGCAAGGGGAGTGTCCTCCTCTTTTGGCTTGTCCACTCATGCTGTGCAGCCCTTGATCTGCACTTGTATCCCACCCCGCAGCACTGGGGTATTGGCAGTATTTGCATAAAACCCCCTGAAAACCTGGCAAAAGTCATAGAATCATAAAATATCTGTATTGTGTGTTGGAAGGGACCCCTCATCAAGTCCAGTTCCTGAACTTCACGCTTGTTGAAAGCTCATGCCTGTTGCCTGAGCTTTCTAGAACCAAGGACACCACAGCACATCCTTAATTCAGAGCCAGTTTTGCTCAGTGGACACTTGTTGCTGTCCATGAACAGAAGCACATGCTCTCTGGGCTTCAGGTTTGGGAATTAAAAGCCTGTGAATATTCATGGTGTGATCTGAAGCAAAAAATGCAGCTGAAGGATGTGGCTCTTCTCCTTAAAGCTTCTTCTCTGACCTGCACCTTGCAGGAGGAAGATATTTTGGGGGCCATTCTTGTGTCCTAACCCCACTTCATTGCATGCCCAGTTAGGGCAACTGGCTGCTGGGCTGGAGGCCTGCCGGGGGCGCACCACCAGTGTCCAAGCCTGGCTACCCTGCCTAACTGGTGTCCCCTTGTCCCCAGGACGGTGCTGCTGCTGAACCGCTCCGAGGTGCAGAGCGAGTTCCTCTCCATTGCAGAGAGGCTCAGTGCCAGTGAGCACCCCCAGCACGCCACGCTCGTCATGCTCCTTGAGCACCTCTACCAGGCCAACTTTGGCACCTGCTGCGACCTGGACAGCCTGCACCACCTCCTGAAGGTAGGCTTGGAGAGCTCCAGCTTTGGGGATGCCACCGGGAGCACTTTCATGCAGTTGGCTGCTGGATTTCCTGACCAAAATAGCACTTAATTGGCAAAAGAAAAGAGGTTTTGATGGCACTTCTTGTAGGAAGGATACACGCCTTTCCCTTGTCTTCTGAGGTTAGACCTGAGATCTGCACTTGTGTTTTGTGAAGTGTGTGTGGGAGGGGATCACTTTCTTTTTACCCTGTTACTCCTTTCTCCTTCCCTAAGTGTGGAGAGGAAGGGCCCTTATAGTTGAAATGCAGCAAAAGTGTTTGTTTGACCAGAGAAACATTTGGAGGAGAGGCAAAAAAATGTGAAGAAAAGAAAACCCCTTTGGGTGTTTTCAAGCATGTTTTTCTTTTCTTCACAGAAGTTTTGGGGGACTTGAAGGGTGTAGAGGGCAGTGGAGGGAGAGAGCTGCCCAGTTAGTGGTGCTGCCCAAGGACCTGTGTGCTGCCTCTGTGGAGGGACCCTCTCAGTCTCTCCCCTTGGCTCTTCTCCCCCAGTGCAAGACGCTGGAGGAGCTCTCAGAGATCTACTCCAGTGCCACCGACGCGCAGGAGATCGCGGCCACCAGCAGCGACCCCGGGCTGGCCCGGGAGCAGCTCCAGGCTGTGCTGAGGGACATCGCCGGGGCCGCCTCCTTTCCTGCCATCACAGGTGAGAAACCCCTCAAGCCACCCTTTTCTCCAGGGTTTTCTGCAGGCTCAGCCCCACAAAGTTTCAACTGAGTGAAACAGCTACAACAAGAAGGCACCAAGCCGGGTCCTCTTTCTTAACCATACAATGGTTTCATTAAAACGGCAACAAAACAAATTATCCATGGGTGAGGTGAAAACATTAAATCACAAACTGATGGAAGCTGTGATGTCTGATGGCTCTTAGAGGTGTGAAATGTCCCCTCATCCTGTTTGGCATCGCTGGTGTTCAGCATGACCCTGGCTGCCCAAAACATGTGCGTGGGGTGGGTGGCATCTCCCACTGGCCAGAAGAGCTGGCAGGGATGGTATTGGGGGCCCTTGTAAACTAAGCCCTCTCCCTCCTCTCTTCCCAGGTGAGGCTCAGCCCCGCAAGCTCCACACCATTCCCATCCCTGCCGCTCGCTGCTACACGTACAGCTGGGACCAGGATAACTTTGGTAAGTGGAGGGGGTGCCCCAGTCAGCCCAGTGAGACCACAGCCCTCTGTTCCCCATTGCAGGGGTGGCTGAGCAGCGTTTCAGCTTGGCTGGAGGTGCCACATCCAGCTGGGTGCATGAAAGAGCTGGTAACATGTTGTTGGTACTGGAGGGAGAGGGGACCCAGTGGGTGCCAGTGTCCCCTGGATGGAACAGGATGTGAGTGTCAGTGTGATGCTTACTGGGATCCCAAGCAAAACCCTTGTCCAAGCAGAGGGCAGAGGGTGGCCCCAAAACACATTTTTTTCCAGAGAGAAATCATTCAGGGCTTAATCTCCTGGGCAGGGTTTTGCCTCCCATTGAGATGGAACAAATTCATGGGATTATTGGCAGGATGAGACCTTGTTTGGTAGGAGGCTCCTCTGGAAGGAATAAACCTCGCTCATGCCCTGGAAATAATTGTTGCCAGAAAAGCCTGACCACACTGAGATACTGGGACTTTGTGGAGTTGAAACCAGTTGGATGTGACAGCTCTTCCCCCCTCACAGGGGGTGGGTGCCTTTGCTGTGCTCTTGGCCTGGCCACAGCAGTTTTGGAGGGGAAGCAGTCTGTTCCCCTTCTGCCAAGCTGGTCTCCCCAGCTTCCCCATTCCTGGAAGACCTTGTGTGTTCCTGTGAATGTTCAGTGTTCATTGCCTGCTGGCCCCAGCAAGTGGGAGCAGAGCTCTGACTCAGGCTTTGCAGTGAGTCCAGCCTTGCCAGGAAGCCACAGTGGGTCAATTTGGGGTTTGATCAGCCGAATACCTGGCTTTCCTGCTGCCCTCTAGTTAAACCTGGATCAGATGTGAGCATGTTGTGGAGGCTGTGTAGGAAGGAAGCAGAAGCTGATGTGGTGTTTGCCTCTTGAGAACCCAAACAGAATGTGACCTCAGAGAGAGAAATATGTTTTGTTTTGCGTTGCAGCTGAGCACTTTATGGATCTGAAACCATTCAGGAGGAGTTTTCCAGCTCTTTGAAACTGCAGGATTGAAGAGCCTGTTGGCTGTGATGTAGTGGTGGTGTTGTCTGGGGTCATGGCATTGGCAGTGGTTCCAGAGCCCATGGTGGACATGATCTCCCTCTGGTTGCCTTTCAGATATCCTCAACGATGTCCTCAGCAAAGAGTGCAGTGTTGTTGAGCCCATGGCCTCGGAGAATGAGGAGGAGGATGAAGAGGAGGAGGATGTGGAAACCGATGGCTGTTCCCCTGAGCGGGACTCTCTGCTTTCCCCCCTCTGTGCCATTTCCAGTGACTCTGTGTATTCTGTGCTGTCAGAGGAGGGATCTAAGTCCTCACGAGTGTCCCTCTTCACCTCCTCCAAGGACTCCATCTCAGAGCTGACAGTGGTCTCCAGAAAGTCCCTAAAGTCATTTGTCTCCAGTCTGAAGGACTGCATGGACAGTGGGTATGCAGAGGACAGCGATGAGAGCTCCCTGGACATGGTGGGGAGGACGGAGCTGAAGATGGAGAAGACCCATCACAAATACAGGCAAACGCTGACCAACAAGATCTACAAACTGTTCAAGAGCAAAAGCCAGCTGGTGTTGAGGAGGGAGCTGAAGGACTGCCCGGACACGGGCTCCCTCTCCCTGCCGCTGCGCCGGGCCGAGAGCCTGTGCACGTCGCAGGGCAAGCACCGCGTGCCGGCGCGCTCCCGGCGCGCTCACTCGCTGCCGCAGCACGTGCTGGGCCAGCGCCTGCCCGCCCTGCTCGCCCCGCGGCACCTCAGCCTCCACCGCCGCCCCTTCCTCAGCTACGACGAGGACACCAAGGTGGCCACGCTGCGCGTCGTGGTGTTCGGCTCCGACCGCATCTCGGGGAAAGTGGCCCGAGCCTACAGCAACCTCAGGTGAGCGTGGGCTCTGGCCGCGGGGACGTGGCCCTGCTGGGACATCCCAGGTGCTTTGTTCACCCAGCCCTCTCCACCTTCTCCCAGGCTCAAGGAGAGCACCTGCCCCTCGCTGACAAGGTACTTCAAGCTGCAGTTTTTCTATGTCCCCGTGAAGAGGAGCTGCTTGGCTCCATCGACCCCCCTGCTGCATCATCCCTCCCTGCCCCAGGGGGACCCACAGCTCCGGGCACAGGTAGGTGTCCTGCTCACCACAGGGCTTGCAGTGCCACCAGTGCTCTGCTTGGCCCCAGGGGTGCTGTGTGAGGAGGAGGGCAGGGCAGGCTGAGGGGAGCCTGGGGGGACCCTCGGGGTGACCCCACTGTGTGTGGTTTCAGGATCCCACCTTGGCTGGGATAGAGAGCAGCACCAATGACATCTCCCACTACATTGGCATGTTGGACCCATGGTACGAGCGCAACATTCTTGGGCTGATGAACCTGCCCATGGATGTCCTGTGTCAGGTATGTGTGTGCCAGCGGATAGGGCTCATTCTCCTGTCCTGAGGAACTGGGGACCTGATCACAAAAGCTTCTGCTTAGCCCTGGGCCACCACAATCCTCTACAGGAGTCTGTGCAACACAGACACAGGATGGAGATGGGGGTTCCTGGTGATCAGAAGGAGGTTTTCTGTCCCCAGTTGGGTGGCATGGAGAGTTCTGGGGTGTAGGTACCACATACCCCATCACACTTCCGACTTATTCTCCCACCACAGTCTGCCAAACCAGAGGCTGAGCCCCAGGAGGACAGCCAGGAGCAGCTGCCCATCCTGGCAGACATGATCCTCTACTATTGCCGCTTCGCCACACGCCCCGTCCTGCTGCAGCTCTACCAGACAGAGGTAGGCAAAGGGGCTCACCCCTGTCTTCTGAATGGAAAGGGAGGGTCTTCTGCCTGTGCCACCAGGTTGGGACCTGCCCGTGAGTGGGTATGACAGAGCCACACGTGCTGGTGAGGCAGAGCTTCGTCTCCCTGGGTGCCCATGCTGACACTCCTGGCTCAGGGACTGAGAGAGTGCAGGTACTGCCCATAGAATCCTGAACTCACACAAGCAGTTTTCCATCCCCAAACCTTTCCCCGTGACACAAATCAATGCCTGTCAGTACTGACAGGCTATTCACATTACTGGAAGTCTCTCCAGTGCCCTGCTTCCCAAACCAAGCCCCTCCATGAAGCCTGTTTTCCACACCCTCCTGTGTGCCTGGGACAGATGTGGTGTAGAAGGTTGAATGTGGGGTGCAACAACTGTTTTGGTGCTGTGGCTCTGGACCAGATGCAGTGGGGCTGTGGTGAGCAGAGCTGCTGCTCCCAAAGCAATGCCCAGACCCTGCTGGTTCAACATGGGCTTTCTTTCCAGTGGGCTGTGGAGTTTTCTTTAAGTGAAAAATTAGGGCTTTGGGTTGTTTGACTTGCTGGTGGTCTGTTAAAACAGTCTGAAGTACAGCTAAAGACAGGTGTCACCCAAAGCAGCTGTTGAAAGGTGTGTTTTGGGAACATGAAGGGATTTTCCCAAATTGACCTGTTTTCTGTGGAAAGGAGCGAGGGGGGTGAAGGCTGCCTGGCACAGGCATGGTGGTCTCACCACCACATCTTCACTCTTCTCCCCCTGGCAGCTCACCTTCATCGGGGGAGAAAAGATGACCGAAGTCTTCATCCATTCCCTCGAGCTGGGCCACTCGGCAGCCACACGGGCCATCAAGGCATCAGGTCTGCAGCTGCTTCTGCACCCACCCACCCACCCCCTGTGGGGTCTGCAGACCACGGGGCTGGGAGGTGAAGGGGAAGGGGCTGGAGGGAGCGTGGGCTGTACGAGGTGTCTGACTCAGGCTGAGCTCCAGGCAGGTCTTCACTAATTTGGTAGTGAAGCATTCTAGCTTGAATTCATCTTCAGGAGCGAAGCCACGGCAATGCCATGTTGGTTTTGCCGCTGTTAACTTTAAAATGGATTTACACTAAAACAGCTTCAAGCCCATTTCCTTCCCCTCATCAGCACCTGGTCAAATGCAGCTTTGCATCTTTTCTTTTTGCTGCTTTCTGTTTGTGCTTTTTCCAGAAATGGCATTTATAAACTCCATATTTTCATTTCTTTAGTTTTCTGGGCAAAGCAAGGTTTGTGTGTGTACTCGGAGCATTCCTGCATGTACTTTTATGTTAGGAATTTGTAAAATTAATAGTGTTGGAGAGAAGAAACAATGGCAGGAGCATCTGCCTGCTGTGTGGTCTCCAGCTCCACCCGGGTACCCGGGACATCGTGCTCTGGTGCAGTGCAGCTCACACAGACCTCTCATGGCCAACCCACAACACTGCACCCAAACACGCTGCCTCGTGCTTTTAACCAGCTGCTTTTCTGTGATCTCGCCTTGTCTTTCTAAACAGAGCTCATAAAATATCCCCCATATGATGTGTCACCACCCCACTCCTCCAAAATACAGGTTTGGCCAAGATCTCTTCCCACTAACTCGTGAAACCACCAGTCCTGACTGTGATGTTTTTCCCCTGGATTGTCTGGTGAAACACCACTTCACATCTGCAAAAAATTATCTGGGGTTGGGGAAGGAAAGAGTTAGGAAGTGTTGGGCACAGTATTTCAAGGCTAATTTAATGTGGGCAGAAATATGCCTGGAAAAACAGAAGCTGGGTTAGCAATGTGGCCTTTTATTGCGTTGTGTTTTCCCTGGAGCACTGACCCCTCTGCACCAGCTTAGCCAGAGACTCTTTTGGTTCTGCAGGGTGGCTTGTGGTGCTTTCTGTTGGAATTTCTGTCCTGGATTAATCACTTTCTGGCTGCTTTGAAGCCACTTTTTCTTTTTTTTTTTGCCTTTTTACTCCACAGCTGTGTTCAGCAAACCCTTTTCCCCCTCTTTCTGTAGGTACAGAGTGTGCTGCTGTATCAGTAGCCGGTGAAGGATGGGGATAAAAAGCCACTGGGTGACATTTGCTCCTTGTTTTGTGCAGGTCCAGGCAGCAAAAGGCTGGGCATAGATGGAGACAGGGAAGCAATCCCACTAACACTACAGATTGCCTACAGCAAGGTGAGTGTGTGGGACTCACATGGACAAATGGGGCAGAAGCCACCTCTGTGCTGGGCAGGCAGGTCTCAGCTGGGGGTTGAGAGACTCAAGGCTGCCAGTCTGCTGAAGGAGCTCAAATCCAAGCCAAATTCAAGCTAATTGTGTATTCAGTGGCTAATTGGAGGTGCCTTTCCACTGCTGTTCAGCTCAGTAAAACAGGGAATGTACAGCCAGCTTCCATAGGCTGGCTGTGTTCTCAGGGCCACTTTACACAGGTGGACTTTACCTCCAGGGAGCAATCTTGTGCTGGACACAGCAGCATTCCTGTTTTATTGGTTCCTCTGCAGTTATTTAATCATTTTGCCTGTGCAATTTTTTTTGTGAGTCCAAGGTCAAATGAATTTTAATGCCTACTCAAACTTTGTGCAGCTCCAAGTAAATCCAGATGTGAGGCAGCCCACAGAGATGGTGTGGAATGGGAAGTAGGGTGACATCAGCCTGGAGTGTGGCATCTGTGTTGGGTCACAACAGCCCCATGTAATGCTTCAGGCTGGGGGCAGAGTGGCTGGAAAGCTGCTGGTGGGAAAGGACCTGGGGGTTCTGGTCAGCAGTGGTTGGACATGAGCCCAGGTGGCCAAAAAGGCCAGTGGTACCTGGCTTGTACAAGCCAAAATGTGGCAGTAGGACCATGCCTACTGCTGAGGCACCTCCAATCCTGGGGTCAGTTCTGGGCTCCTCACAACAGGAAGGACTGTGAGGTGCTGGAGCAAGTCCAGAGAAGGGAACAGAGCTGGGGAAGGGGCTGGAGCAGCAGGAGCAGCTGAGGGAGCTGGAGGGGCTCAGCCTGGAGAAAAGGAGGCTCAGGGGGGACCTTCTGGCTCTGCAACTTCCTGACTGGAGGGGGGAGCCAGGTGAGCTCTGCTCCAGGGAACAGGGGACAGGACAAAAGGAAATGTACCTTGGGACTTCAGACTGGATCCTAGGAAATGTTTCTCCACCAAAAGGTTGTTAAGCCCTGGCACAGGCTGCCCAAGGCAGTGATTGAGTCACCATCCCTGGGGGTACTTAAAAGGCATTTAGATGTGGTGCTTAAGGACATGGTTTAGTGGTGGCCTTGGCAGTGTTAGATTTAGGGTTGGACTTGATCTTAAAGGTCTTTTTCAACCTAAATGATTCTGATTCTCTCTCCTGGGTTCTGGTTGGTCCCTGCAGACAGCTGTCAGTGGAAGAAGTCACTGGAATGATGTTGAGAAGGTCTGCACATCTGTCAACCTTAGCAAAGCCTGCAGGAAGTATGAAGAACTTGGTGAGTAGAGGTGGCTGTGCTTAGGGAACAGTGGGAGGGACTGCTGGAGCGAGAGGACAGTGTGGATCTTCTGGCTGGAGCAAAGGAGGGCTGTGTGAATGCAGAAGATACGTGGGAGGTGCCTGGTGTCCCCTGGGGCATCCTGTAGTCCTTGGCTGTCCTTAGCATCACATCAGGGACAAAGGGAATTTCATGGCCCAATATCCTAAAGCTTCCAGCTGGAAAATGGAATATCCATTAGGGATGGGGCTGGGATGAGTCCAAACAGCAGGATGTTCACTGGAGAGAGGTCCTTTCCAGAGCAACACTTGTTTAGGAGGGAGGAACAACTTGTTAGATGAAACAGGACCAAGGCGAGGTGCTTGTCCTGCATCCCCAGCAGCCGTGTCTCCCAGCCAGCTTTCAACAGGCTCTTGCTAAGCTGGTGCTTCAGCCTGGTTCCCTTGCTGTAGCTCAGAGGTAGCTGCCTGCTATGAAGCCAACCCACATAAGCCTTTTTTCTAGTCAGGTTTCCAATTAATAGAGCTTTGAGCCTTGTAAAAGCACAAACACTTTTAGTCCATGTGCGTAATTAGAAGCAATAGAATCATAGAGTATGTCACACCAGGTGCTTGAGAGCCAAACATTTGATGAGATGTCCAAACACTTCTTGAATTCAGACAGCCTTGGTGCTGTGCCCACTTCCCTGGGAGCCTGTTCAGTGCCCAACCACCCTTTGGGTGAAAAACCTTTTCTTGAGATCCGACCTAAACCTCCCTTGACTCAGCTCTAGCTGTTTACTCCTGTCCCATCATTGGTCATGAGAGTGAAGAGATCTATTTGTTCTTGCTTACGAACTGCTGGTTTGACATTCAAACATCCCGTTCTGAGTGAACTGAGGGATTTTTAGTTTGTTTTTCCTCATGTGTGGTTTGTGAGCAGATCAGGGCAAACGGGTGATCTACCAAATAGGAGACATCCCCTACTTGCTCCACGGAGCTCCCCCTAAACCTCTCACTCTCCTGTCTCTCCTCTTGCTGCCCCATCCATGAAGCCATGCAGGCAACTCTGGGAGAAAAACCAGCAGGAATTAGTTTCTCACTTCCTCTCTACTTTAAGTTGGTTGTTTCTGCTCTAGTTCATGAGCTTCACCTGTGCTGCCAGTGCTGTGGGTTTGCGTCAGGGGGTGTCCTCAGCTCTGCTCTGAGGAGAAACTTCAGGGATCTCCTTCCTTCCAAGAGAAATCTGGTCTCCTGGACAATCTCCGTTGGTTTTCACATTCAGCAGTTTGACCACAGGATGTCACTGTAATTCCAGGCATGTCTCCAAGTGGACGCGCTGAGAGAGCTAAAATTTCCTCATGATGATGGGGCAATGTTTTTCCTCCTGTTTGGGTCCTAAGATAGTTAAAATGTCCTCTTCCCTCTGTGTCCCTATTGCTTGCTTTCCACGTGGATTAGCCTGAGGGAAGGAAAGCTGGAATGTACTGCATTTCCTCCAGGAATGGGGTCCTGCTGGAGCCACTGGCCGTGGGGTGCTTTGAGGGGTGGAGGGACCAGCTGGGCTCTCACCAGTGGTCCAGAAGCCCCAACTGATTGCAGTTTTCTTTTGTTACAGCCTCCAAGACAGAGTGTCTCAACTTAACCATGACAGAGGTGGTCAAAAGACAAAACTCCAAATCCAAAAAGAGCTTCAACCAGGTAAATCCAATCATGGTGCTCTTACACTTGATAAGGTGAGGCTGGGAGGGAAGCAGAGCTGGAGAGAGCAGCTCCTTGGGGGGCCTGTTTGCTGGTCCCCAGACCTGGACAGGGAAATGCCCTGAGCCCAGCAGCTCCCTCATTCCAACTCGTTTTCTCTCAGCAGATCAGCGTGTCCCAGATAAAAGTAGACAAGGTTCAGATTATCGGTGTCCAGTCCTCCTTCGCCGTGTGCCTGGACCAGGATGAGCAGAAGATCCTGCAGAGTGTAACCAGGTAGGAACTGCAGGGTGGCACTCCTGGGATGGTGCATCCTGTCTGGGAAGTGTGGGGGGGATGAGGTCCTGAGCACCATGGTGTGTCTGTGCCAGCTGGGATGGGTTCTCCTGCTCAGATCTCAGCAGGAGTTTGCCTTCATGAAGCCCTCAGTAAACTCTTCAATCCTAAAGAGAAGCTCTTTCAGCAAGATGCATTATAAACCAGAGGCTATGTGAGATAAATCAGGTGTTTGAAGGGCTATGGGTATATGAGCAGGGCTTTCAACTTCTAACCTTCATTTGGGTCCTCCCCATTGCACAAGGAACCCATGATATTTCTGGGAGGGTCTGGGGTAGAGCAGGAATTGTTCATTGGGTCGTCTCCCCAAAGGCACCAAACTGGCTCCCCAGGTGGTGGAATTTGAAATCTCACTATAGACAATGTACTTCCATGAGCACAGGAGACCAAACCAGGATAAAAAATGTACAAACACTGTAATTTCTCCCTCAGATTGAGCAGAACTCTGCAAAGTTATGCTGTCTCCAATAGAAAAATATTTGGGATCTTATGTCTTAAATAACCCCAAGAAGTGTTTCTCTTTGACTTGTTTATTGTGAAACTCAGGGGACAGTGGAGTTCAGTGCATGAAAGGGTAAAGGAGCTCCTTCCCTCCTCCCAAAACTTGAAGGTTTGCAAAAGTTCTTGTTTTTCCAATGAGTTTCAGAAAATACTCTTTATGGATGGTTCTGCTGCAGGTGCCAATCTGAGCCAGTTTGTTTGCAGGTATTCCTGTTGCACCTGAGCACTGGGATTCTCAGCCACACACCTTACACCTTGGTTTCTGTTTGTTCCCCTGCAGGTGTGAGATCTCTGTGTGCTACAAACCCAGGGACAGTGATCCCTTTGCACTGAGAAGGTCCTCTCTGCCTGCCCAGGACCCCTCTGAGTTCCACTCTCTCCTGTGTTTACCCATTGCCACCTTCAGTGGAGCACTGCCTTGAAGACCCCTGTGTCCTTCCAGACCAGACTCCCATCCAACACCAATATGGGCTCAGGAAAAGGAAGCTGCCTGTCCTTCTTTGGACACCCAGCTGTGCTTGTCCAAGACATCCTGCAGCTGGAGTGTTAGAGTGGTGGCTGAGCTGCTCCTCATCTGGCCTTAGCCCATCCCTGGGGAATGGGAACATTGGTGTTGTGCTCTGGTATCTCTCAGGGTTCCTCAGCAATGGGAGGAAAGTGGTTTCCTTGGATCTCCACACGGTTCAGCCAACTGGCAACACCTGGGTGAAGAGGGCAAGGCAAGGACTGGGATGTTTTCCTGCCACCAAATGGTGCTGTGGCTGTATTTGACTGTGACTGCAAGGCCAGTGGGGTCTGGGGTGGGGGGAACTGAGCTCATGGGAGGCTGTTTTGGAGAAGGAATGTCCTTGGCTGAGTGGTGGTAGGTGTTCTTCAATCCATGTGGAGTTACAGATCACCCAGCCAATGTCACTTCACCTGTAACAGGGCGAGGATGCTCAGGACAGTTCTGTGGGGATGGGGACAGGCTTTCTCAAGGGTTCCTTTAAATTCTGAAGGTTGGGTGTGTTACAGACAAGCAGAGCAGAACAACCCAGCATGGGCTGTGAACTGCTGTGTGTGTTCCAGGGAGCTGAGTGCAATAGGCCATTCCAAGGCATGGACAGCATGCCAGGTATCCATGTGTTTAATGTATATCCAGGACCTGCAGGAGAGGGGTTGCCAGTTTCTGCAGAATTTCTGCATTCACCCATGAGTATTCCCTGTTCAGCTCATGGTCTTTTTTCCTGCTCCCCACCAGTTTGCTGGAGGCATCCCAGAGGCTGAATCCTCAGTAGCTGCTTGAAATACATCAGGAATCACACTGAGCTCACGGGAGGGAGGGAGGGAAGTACTAGAGAAACCACTAGGATTGCCTTAAGCTCACCTGAAGAGGCATCTCTGATAGAGAAAGACCCAGCACCAAAACCACTAGTGACACTTGCAAGTGGCACTAGGATTTGAGATCCCTCCCCCTTTCAAAGAGGCATTCCACCTTCTTCCTTCTCTCTGCAAGGCTGTAGGTACAGAAATGTGCAATATTTGGGGGTATTTTGAGGTATTCTGACCCCATGAGCAGAAAAATAAGACCAGAAAAGCCTTTCCAGCTTTCCTCAAGCTGTTTCTCAGTAGTTTTTGGAGACTGTACTAGAGATAAAGGGGCAGAAGAGCATGTTTCCTGCTGCAGGATCTTGATGCTGAGGGCATGTGTTCCCTGGAAATGTCTGACAGGGACCCTGATACTGCTGGGGGACTGCAGGGCTCAGCCACAGTGTGATCAGTTCAGTGGGTCTCTTAATGCTGCAGAAAATAGGTGCTGGTCAGATCTTAGCAACTCTCAGAACAAGGCAGGGCTCTGTCCCCAAGGGCTGGTGACACAGCAGCAATGTCATTTGAGGTGAAATCTGGAAAAGGAGCCCCTGGGGGCTTCAGTTCTGTCAGGGGAGCTGACAAACTGAGGTTTGATGGCTGAATTCCCCCATATCCCTCCTGGAAGGATTTGAGGGATCCTTCCTGTGCCATTGATTTTCATCCTGGCCCTGCTGGCTGCTGCTCCTGCTTTCTGCTCCCACTGCCTGTGGTGTTGGGGACAGCTTGGTGACACCCTCGGGGTGGGGGGGTCACACCCTTGGGGACACTCCAGGAGTGGACATCATGGGCCTTGCTGGCTCTCTGGTGTCCCCAGCAGTTCTGTGCAACTTCTGCCAGTGGCCAGAGATGAGCAAATATGAGATGCACATTCCTGAGGCCTCTGAGCTTCATCCTTCTACTTGAATCAACCATCCCAAGGGTGGTGCTGCCTTATGGACTCCGAGAAAAGACCCTCATGGAGGGTGAAGCATCCGCTGAATGTGAACAGACATACAGAGCCAGCCTGGACTCCCAGCAAGGCCCCACCTTCCCCAGCCATGCCCCGACTCCAGGAGCACCCATCTCTTCCTGCATGGAGCAGTGTCCATCCCTCACTCCCAGCACAGATGTGGCAGGGACACCCTGACAGTGCCAGGTCGTGCTGGGCTGTGTCCTCCCTTACAGGATGCCTGTAGGGTGATGCAGGACCACTGAGGTCACTGCTGTGCACTTCTTACATCTCTGTGTGAAGTCCAATAGGCTCATGGGACCAATAAACAGATTTTTAATAGCTCTTCCCATGCACTTGGGATAAATTTACTCACTGACTTTTCACTGCCCAGACAGCTTTGTGTGTGTTTTCTCCAATGGGGCTGAAATTTGACAGCTGGTTATTTTTGTTCAATACTTTAAAATAGCAGTTTATCCTGCCAAAACTTTGCTATTTGTGATCTTGATATCTGTGGCTAAATATATCCCTGCCACTGGTATGATATAAACCTCTCTGGTTTCAACTGGCCCTTCAGAAATACTGGAGAAGAGAATTTCAGTCCCATAGAGAAAAACAAGCACAAACTCTTGTTTGGACTCGTAATCCTGGCCAAGGTTTTGACCTCTGATGTTTTCTGGAAATGAAAGAATTGTGGGGTTCTTTCAGGTCATCTTTGTACATATGTGCACCAAATCTGTGTAAAGTCTGTGCTGATCTGTAAAATACTGTTCAAAGAACTTTGAAAGTAATTGTAAAATATTAAATGTTGATTTATTTCGAGTACAGCCTTTGTGTCATGTCATTCCTGAGCAGGCAGGAGGCACTGGAGGAAGCTCCATGAGAACACCACCCGGGTCCTCCACAGAGGAGCTGATCTGGGAGCAGGAAAAGCTTATAAAATCCATTATAGTCATAAGCTCAGTCCCAGAGGGCGTGACACAGAGACCTCTGGAGGTTAATTGAGCTGCTTCTGTTCTGGGAGTAAAAAAGCAGGTTTTGATGTAAATCCCAAATTGGTGTCGTGCTGGATTAAGGAAAAAAGAAACGAGCAGAGCCTGTGTGTGCAAGGTGAGATCTGTGCATGCCCTTCCCTTCTCAGATGCTCCATGACCTTTGCTGTGTTAATTTACTCCTGGGGCCAAGAACAAGGGCCAGCCTGGGGGGACAGCAGAGCCCTGGCATGAAGGGTCCCTGCCTGGGGTCACCAGGTGGTTGCCCAGCAGTTGGGTATTGGGGGATTTCTGACTTGGAAATCCCTTCTGCCTCTTTGAGGATACAGATTGGCAGCTGTTGCTACTAAAAGTGCTCTGAGATGACACTTGGAAACATTAAACTGTCTCTGATGTCACCTTCTCTTCCTGTGGATATTCGAGGAGGCTCCCCTGGTAGGTGTGAGGGCCAGTGTGTCATGACCAAATAAATAACATGGGAAAAGTCATTTTTGCTCAGACAAGCCAAAAGCCAAATGAGAATAATTTCTGTTAATCAGCACTTTGTTATGTATTAGCTATCTTTTTTTTCCCCCCACTGTGATTAAAGAACACATTAATTAAAGATTAAAAAACAAAAATTGTTTTTTAAATAAAAAGAAAAGGTCTTTTGAAAAGGCAAATTAAAAAAAGCAAACCCCAAACCTACTGTATTTTCCAAGCTGGAAGGATAATCTGCTTTTGTTTATTCTCAATGTCAAAAACACCTCTAAGCCATGAATTCCCCCCTCTCTGTTCTTTTCTTTCATAAAGACAAGTGGAAAGAGGAACACAAATGATTAAATCAGAAGCAGTAAGAAAGTACTTTGTTCTAAAAACATGCATGTCAAGAAGTTTGGGACCAGGGCTCAAGTCTGATGCCTGAAGCCCTGCATGGCTGAGGGGTTTGTTCTTGTAAGTACACAAGATTTAGCAAACAGCTGCTGATAAAATAAGCCAGGCTGGATTAAGGCCAGACTTTTTAACAAAACTAGTTTTGCCTCTTGCAGACATGGGCAAGTCAACTCACTTTTTGCAGCTCTTACAGATCAAAGCTGAGCTGACCCCACACGCTGTCTGTGCAGGATGGGGTTGCAGAGGATCAGGCGTGTTTGGCATTCCAGGCACCCTGGGTGAGATGTTTTACCTAAAAGAGGGTTTGGGGTGTGTTAGTTTCTCAAGGTGAAGCAGCAGTTTCAGGTGCCCTGCTCTGGCAGGGTTGTCACCCACAGCCACCTCAGCTGAAGCTCCTGGACTTGGCAGAGTCGGAACAGGATCTGCCCGTGAGACAGGACATGGGATGTGGTGTGGGAACACACTGGGGGGTGATTTCTCACCACCCATCACCGGTAGTGACCCCCCATCCTCTGCTCTTCTCCAACAACACTTTATCCATAGTGTTGCTCCTTGTCTTTCCTGGTGTGATCCCACAGCTCCACGAGGAGCCACCTTGCTGTGGGTGCTTGTGACAGGTACCAGCGTGACACAGGAGCTGGCTGAGAGCCCAGTCTGCCACCCCAGAGCCACCATGGCTTGGTGCTGGCAGAAAGCAGAGCTTAACATCCCTCAGGGGCCAAGAGACATCTGAATGGCTTCAGGGATGGAGATGGAATCATGGAATCATTAAGGCTGGGAAAAGCCTCTGAGATAATTGAGTTCAATCATTAACTCTACCAGGTCCACCACTAGACTATGTCCTCAAGTGCCTCATCTACACATTTTTTGATCCCTTCTAGGGCTGGTATTTCTACCACTTCCCTGGGCAGCTTGTTCCAGTGCCTGAAAATCCTTTCTGTCAAGAAATTCTTCCTAATCTCCAAACTTAACCTCCCTTGCTGCAACTTAAGGCCATTTCCTCTTGTCCTATCACTTTTTACCTGGGAGAAGAGCTTGGCCCCCACCTGGCTCCACCCTCCTTTCAGGTAGTTGTAGATGTTCTAGTGCATGAGGTGACGAACATGAGCTGGCTCTAATCCAGAGAAGGGGTTCTTGAGCGGCCATTCCTGATCTGGTGGCTAATTAGAAATACAGAATGAGTTAGCACTGACAAGCAGGAACGAGATTGCATGTCCTGGATCCACTCTTGCAGGGGTTAGGGTAATCCCTTGGAAGCTGGGAAACACAGCTGCCCTCCTATTCTGTGATGGGGCAATTGAACCCACTTTCCATGGTGTGTGGAGATCATCACCAGGTTGGTTGATTGGAGACATTGCTGTGGGACAGGGCAAATAGTCCCCCAAAAAAGACAGCTGTACTTTCAAGCATGTTGGGTGAGGGGCAAATCCACCTTTATTCCTAAATGTAGTGTTTGTTTAGACTGACTTTGCTTTACTGTGTTGGGGAATAAGTTCATGTGGTCTGCCAGGCTCAGGCTCAGGTTCAGGATCAGGCTCAGGATGCCTGCCTGGAGAAAGCTGGAGCCTTCACCCACCCCTGGTGTGCTGGGACAGAATAGGCCAAGCAGGTGGGTGGTGACAGGGACCTGCCCGTGGGCTTGTGCAGCTCAGCACCACTGACCCCTGCCATGTGCTCAACCAGTTGTTTGTTGGAATCGTGGGGCAAACCTTCCTCTTGTACTTCTGTTTCCTGGCAGGCACATGTGTAGTTTCATGGGTGTCTTTTCTAGGTGTCCCACAGTAAGAGACCAGCAGATGAGGGACAACACTGGGCATGGAAGCCCACAAGGACCTGTGGGGTTTTGGGACCCGAATTAGGCTGTTTCCAGGAGATCTCTTACAGGATGCATGTCAAAGGTGTTCATCTGCTCTCTCAGCTGTAGCAAGAAATAGAAGAGAGGAGAGTCAGCTTCCCAGCAGTGCTCAGTCCCTGCATTCCAGTACAGGACTGGGATTAACATTACCAGGGTGTCTCCTGGGTCACAGCCCCATCAGCATCATCTCTTCCTTTCGGTCTGTCTGCTGCCTGTTTGCTCCCATTTCTGCAGCTCCCATTTCCTTCAGCCAAGGCAAAGGCACCTGGCACAGCTCAGGTCCTGCTGGCAGCGAGCCCCGAGCTTGGCTCCCTGTCAGGATCTGCCTGACCCAGAGGGGTTTGTTGAGAGACACACCAATAATCCAGCACTTCCAGAAGAAAAGGGAGAAGCAGAAGAAATCCAGAGAATGTCTTCTCCTGCCATATCCCCTGCTCTAGTTCCCTCTCGTGGCCACAGGGTTCTGGGCTGGTAGATCTGGCTCTTTCCCATGTGCATGTTTTAGCTGCTTTTACAGGAAGTTGTAAAGACTGGAAATTACCATGAGTTTGGCTAATTTCTGAAGGGTTTTGTCCAGCAGGCCTGAATGAAAAGGACATCCCTCGTTGTTTCAGCACTGACCTTTGCTCAGGATTAGTGGGAGCGAAGCAGGACAAGTGGAACTTTGCTGGGCTCCATCCAGGCAGCTGTTCCTCTTTCCTGGCTCTGCCTCTGCTCCGCTGCCCTTATCTTTCTGGTGCTAATCAATGATCAATTAAAAGTTAATAAGGCTCCCTGTGCCTGCATGAGGAGCAGTTTTCCTAGCAGGAGAAAGTCACTGGAGAGCAGTAATGGTGTTAATGATGCCAAGTTGCATAATTACCAGGCTGCTTCGATTCCTGGCTGTCAGTCAGTGCAGACAGCTGACTGCATGAGGAATGGGGGGCTTTTCTGTGCCAATCCCCAACTCACCTTCCAGTATTCTCTGTGCCCTCAGAGTCTCCTCTCCCCTCCACAGACACCTTCCCTGCAGCACTCGCAGAAAGAAATGCAAAGGTGAAGGGAAAGCACGTCCAAAAACTGAAATCCAAGTCAAAGCAAGCCTGAAAAATATTTTGTGGTATTTACCCGTCTCTAGGATAAGCTCCACTTGGGTTTGGCTGCATAAAACCCTGTGGGCAGCAATGGGCCAGTGTAATGCAGCATGTTTAGCTGTGCTTTCAGTCACAGGGAGGACCTGGAGCAGGGTGGCTCAGTGAGTTAAACGCTCTCTGTCCTCACAGGGGTAAATTCTCCTACTGGCTGTGGCTCCTCTTGCATCAGGGCTCTGAGTGACCGCTGTATGGCCAAAGCTCTTGTGTGCTGGTGACTGCGGTGTCCTTCCAGGAGACACCTATGGAATACAGCCCAAGATATTGCCCCCGTAACCAGAAATCTGGGGAGGGTCTGTGAGGTCACCCAGGAGCTGGGTCCTCCAGGGAGGGTGTGCTGGGAGATCCCTGCTGACAGCAGGCTCTGTGGGTCACACAGTGCTGCCCCTTTGTGTGGTCTGTGGGCACCAGCAGGGAAAAATGAGACTGAGCCACGAGTCCTTTCCCTGTGCAGAAGTGCATGTTTTTTCCAATAGCTGGTCTCTGGATTGATTTACTGTCAACTGTGGTTCAGGTTAAACTGACTGAGGAGAGGATGCTCATGTGAGAGGTTTCCAGAAGAAAGGGCAGCCCGCTGAGGGTTTTCTTGCTCGGGGTGCCCAGCTGAAGTTGTTGGTTAGATTTTTCTGCTTTTTCTTGGCTAGTTTTAATGGTGCACTGGGGACAGGGAATTATTGGGTAATTCTACTGTGGTGATGAATGCAGCACTCTGTAATCACTGAATCACAGAATGGTTTGGGTTGGAAGAGACCTTAAAGATAATTTTGTTCCAGCTTCCTGCCAAGAGCAGGGACACCTTCCACCAGCCCAGGTTGCTCCAAGCCCCGTCCAGCCTGGCCTTGGACACTTCCAGGGATGGGGCAGC
>JAWWMP010000188.1:1902-18003 GCA_035047865.1 Dendrocincla tyrannina
TACAGAAACCCAGGGAGATGCAGCAAAACACGGTGCAAAGGCACCAAAAGGTTTTTGGGAAGTGATTTCAGACCTGTGTTAGTCCAGTCAGAGCAATCCCAGTGAGGATTCCTCTCGCTCCAGGCAGCTGAAGCAGCAGGAGATATTGTTGTCACCACCCCAGGCACCTTTCTGCTCCACCATTGATTCCCCCTGGGTTAACAATCCCTTGGCAACATCCCTCAGGATCGATGGCCGGTGGGGCTCAGGCGGGCAGGATCCACCCAGCCCTGGCATCTGGAGCAGATGTTTCAGTCTCATTGTCCCCATATTCTCCACCTCAGTTATTTTTCTCCCGTGTTCAGCTGATCTCGGGAGCCTTTGAAGTGCACACATGCTCCTGGTCCAGCAGAAAGTCTTCAGGGAAGCAATTTGCTGCAAACACTCAGCTACTTCAAAATATTTATACGTGCTGGGGAAGGATTAGACCTCATTTAGCATGTTCTCTACCTTTCAACCTCATTTAATGCAGCATTAAGCTCCAGCTGCAGCAAATTGGTTCCGAAGCTGTAAAAGAGGAAGACTTTGGATCAGCAAGAGGGTCCAATAAGGAGGGAAGACGGATTGGGTGTTGCTTTCCAGGCTGTGTTTTAGCAATGGAAAACTAAAGGATGCCTGAAATCCCAAAAGAATTGGGCAACGAGCACTGGATCCTTTGCAGGAGCCAGGACCCAAAACCCTGGTGTTCAACCAACACGAGCTGAGCCTTGGTTTGCCATGAAAACATTCCTGGCTCTTTCCAGGCAGCTCCAATCCTTGGGGACTCCTGTTTCCCTTGTCCTGCCATCAGTCCTTCCTACCATTCCCAAGATGCCCCTCCAGGAAGGGTTCACACTTTAGGAGTTTGCACCCTTGCAATAAAGTTGTTTCTCCCAACCAAAGCACGGCGTGTTTTGCAGCACCAGCCACCATCAAATATTGACTCTGCTCAAAGAGCCAGCAGTGACCTGAGCAAAACCAGTTTTCAAATATTGAACAGGAAAATACAACCTCGGAGAGCCTGGCTACATCTGGCTCCCAGTTCGCTGGCACAGGGGAGGAAACCGGTCACAAGTGCTGAAAAATTGAAGCCTCTCATATTTGTGGAGCCTGGAAGTCAGGGAAACACGTTGAGAGGGAGGGAAAGGGTCTGTTTGTGAAGGGCACTGATGGGAACATGCCCTGGGAGATGTGGGATGAGCTCCACGCTCCGCCCCCTCCCTGCAGGCACTGATGGGCAGGGATGAGGGACCCTCTCAGGATGGCTCTGGGAGTGGCCCCCAAGGATTCATCCCCAAGTCCCTCCTCAGGCAGAGCATCCATGGGGAGTCTGTCCCTGTGGGGGCAGGAGGGACAAGGATCCCCCACTCCAGGAGTGACCTCCACCCCGCCCTGAGTGGCTGTGTGTGCAGCCAGGGCCTCCTGGAGCCTTCCCAGCAGAATCCCTGCTTCAAAGGTGCTTTGATGTCAAACAAAGTGCTCGAGCTCTCAGGGCTCAAGCAGCACCTCAGCAGGACAGGCACATCAAAGTCCAGCCCCGCTCAAGCCCTTGATCTGATCGAGCTCGAAATGTTAAAACCTCCAAAACACAAATCACTTCCCCCCTCTTGCTCTCTCCTTTGATTCAGGTCTTTGTTAATATCAGCACGGAAGAGAAATTGGGAATGTTTGCTGAGGGTTTTGTCTCCTTTTCAGCCTCATCGGGGTGGGTGGAAGAGGCATTATTGGAGTTGTATCTTCAGGACTGCGGAAACATTTCTTTTTTGGCAGGCGCTGGGTTTGATTTGTATTTAAATGATGATTGGAATGGAGTCTGGGTTGAGGAATTCGCCGTTCCTGAGCAATTTCCTTGCAGTGCTTGCCTCTCTCAGCGTGGTATTGCCTGGCTGGGAGCTCAGAGCAGGCACGAGTGTCTCCCAGAGCCGTGCTGGGGGAAGGAGTGGTGCTTAATGGGAATCCTTCAGGGCTCAGCATCTGCTCCCACAGGCTCAGCATTCGGGGAAACTTCAGAACACTAAAAATCAGGAGTCTTTTACAGCGTCTCAGAATCAACATTTCAAATTAACAATCAAGCTGCGGGAGGAAAAACAAAAAAAAAAGAGAAATAAGCCCAGCCGATGTCGGTCTCCCCGAGGAGCTCCACTGAAATCCCCACTGGGAAATGGCAGGAGAATAAAAAGGGCAAATAAATTTCAGGTCAGCCCCAGGCGTTTGGTTTTAATTGGAAATATTGAAACAAGATGTTTCAGCCTTGTCCGTTGCTCATTTTTATAGGCATTTGTAACTTCCTTCTCAGCTGAGAAGAACAACAGTTGAAAGAGGAGAAATTCCCTCTTGGAAGGTGTTTCTTCCATCACTTCCCAGTGCTGCAAATTCAGGCCTCGGGATGTTTTTCGGAATGTTCAAGAGGGGAAAGTGCATTTCAGGTGGCCAAAATATCCCTGGTTTACTCTGTGTTTGGGGCAGGTGACAAGGACTTGGTTCCATGGGGTGGGAAATCCTCAGGGCTGGGCACAGGGAGGTTCAATTCCTAACCCCAAACTGCTCCCGTTAAACCATGACCCAGCCCCAAATGGACACATTTCCTTGCAGTGACTTCATTTCCAGAATCTCAGGATGGTTTGGGTTGGAAAGGACCTTCCAGACCACCCAGTTCCACCCCCTGCCACGGGCAGGGACACCTTCCACAGACCAGGTCCAACCTGGCCTTGAGCACCTGTTTAATTCAACTCCTTAATACACTTTGCGGAATTTATTGTGTTTTCCTTCAACTCTTCCCTAAATGAATTGGAATAAGCTACAAGGTTTAAGAGGATCACGCTGAATGTGCATCTTAAAATAAATCCTTGCAAATCCAAGCGAGAACGAGCAGCTTTTTCCTGTCCACGCTCCATCCCTTTCCAAGGTCTGAGCCTGGGGTTTGAGCTCAGGGGGTTGAGGAGCTGCTGCTGCTGCTGCAGGGGGGATGAAACAGGTCTGGCTGGAGCTGGGAGAGGGACACCCACCCATCAGGCTCCAGGTGAGCCACCGAAATTCCTCCACTGGACGTCATTCCCTCGGAATTATTTGTAGAGGGGCATGGTAATGCCATTACCCAGCTAATGACTCAGCCACCGAGTCCTCCTGGGCATTTCTCTCCCTTTCTTTTTATTTTAATAAACAAAAATGGGCTTGATTGTGAAATTTAAATATTTAACAGCATCCACTTGCGGAACATTTAGCTCTGACTTTTCACCCTCCCCCTCTATTTCCATTTCAGTCTTGTTTGCTGTTTCAGAGGAGCACTAATCCTTCCTTCGGGTCCCCTGCTGCCTTCTCCCCCCTTCTCCCTTCCCTCTCTGTGTTGTTTGGAATGTCCTGCACGTGTCTCGGGGTTTCTCCACACTCATTTGTTTGCACGAGGTCCTTCCCTACAATGAAAGGCTTTCCAGGCACAGCAGTCAGCTGAAATAATCCCTCCTGTGGCCCAGCTGTTCGTAGGGAAGAAGAGGAAAACCATTAGTGAACTGCTGTGTTGCTCTTAGGCCAGACACAATAAACATCTGGATTGCAGCCTTTTCCAAAGTCTATATAACGCTGAATGGGTTGGGTTGGAAGGGATCTTAAAACTCCTCCAGCTCCAGGGACACCTCCCACCAGCCCAGGTTGCTCCAAGCCCCGTCCAGCCTGGCCTTGGACCCTTCCAGGGGTGAAACATCCACAGCAAATGCCCTGAGTTTCCCCCCCTGGACAGTTCTGCTCCCTGCATGGCCAGGATTTTGGCTGTTCCCTGTTCCACAGAGGAAACCAAACCCCTGCTGTTCAGTTCAGAGCTCTCCATCTCACAGGGGGAGCATCTGAAACTCAGCCAGGGGGGCTGGCTACGCAAAGAGCACAAAAAAGATACCAGGAAGGGAACCTGGGGAGGGTTTATTTAATTAACACATTAATGTTTACTCCTAATATCATTTTTATTAAAGAAGCAGCAGCACAATCCATCCACAGTCCTTGGCTTGCTCCAGCAGGCGGAGGAGGATGTGGAATAACACCGGGGGACATCAGAGCTGGATCACTTTTGTATTCAAACAAAAAGAAGAAAGATTCAAATGAATTTTTGGGCATTGTGTTGTTTTCTAATCCCCTCCAGTTAATTACTTTTGTGGCCAGAGTGGCTTTCACAGAATGGGGCTGGCTCTCATTTCCAGAGCCACTGGAGGTGCTCAGCAGCTGTTCCCAGGAAAAGTTGAGTGGGGATAAAAACAAGCCACAAAATGTCACTTCTTAAAAATGCAACCCACTTGTTTGCCCTTGGGAAAGGAGAGCAGGGAGGGGATATTACTCTGAGTAATGGCATGGAATTGGGGAAGGAAGGGAATCATATTGAATATCAAGAAGAGCTTTTTAGCACTGAGATGGACCAGGCTGAGGAGCAACTTCCTGGGGGTGTCATAAATAATCCATTGGCAGCACTTAAGCTGTGCTTTCCCACTGCCTGTCCAGAGGGTTCTGCAGGGGCTGGGAGCACCATTTCGGTGCTGCTCGTGGGGACACTGAGGAGAGGACCTGCCCAAGGGCAGAGAGGGCAGTGGGGATCCTCACAGCCTGGAACCTTGCCATGGAGGGGGCTCTTGGCATGAAAAGGCAGGGCAGTGCCCAAGGGGGACTGGGTGGGGCTCAGGCAGAGGGACAGTTGTTGTCCACCCTGGGCTGTGTCACAGAATCCTGGAATCACAGGAATGGTTGGGTTGGAAGGGTTATTAAAGCTCATCCAATCTCACCTCTGCCATGGGCAGGGACACCTCCAGGTTGTTCCAAGCCCTGTCCAACCTGGCCTTGGACACTTCCAGGGATGCAACACCTGCATTAGGCTGGAGCCAGGAGCTCAGCAGCAGCCAAGACTGTGAGAACAAAAGGTCCAGTCCAGCATCCCTGAGTGTCTCCTGTCAGTGTTCAAGGCACGAGAAGGGGCTGCAAACCCTTCCTCCCCACCAGCCCTTCCCTCCAGGGCCTTCCTTTGCTCTGTGTAGGCACAAATGGCCCCACAAGTCCTTGGGTTGCAAAAAGAGGAGGTGGAAAATGTGGCCCTGCAGGATTATTTGTCATTTGAAATGCAGAGCTCCCACATCCCACAGAGGTACAACGCTCTCCTCACACAGGGGCATGGAATTCCTGGCCTGGACAGGTTTCAGTGGGAATCCCTCAAGGGCTGGGGGACAATGAAAGGTGCTTCTTGTTGCCAGGTGCCAGCTCTTTTGTGGGAGTCACAGGATTCATTCCCTGGCACTTTTATAGGTATTGTTACAACAGCAAATGAGACTTTTCTTCCTTGAGTCTTAGTTTGGGGCGAATGCCCTCAGCTGCTGTGAGTTCTGCAGAGTTTTCCAGGGTGGGATGTGAGTTCCAGGAGGTTCCAGTCCATTTGAAAACCCCAAGGACTCCACACCAGCATGAAACCATGGGGGATGCACTGGGAGGATGTCAAGGTGACCTGCATTGTCTTAATGACAAAAATCAATGGGAAGGACTGGAACTTCCAAGGACCTTTTGGGCACCTGTCAAAACTAAGCCTGAGTTTGTCTACCCGATAAAAGTCAGTGAGATGCCTCGAGTCATCAGCGAGGCTGGCTCTTGATTCGAGTCTCAGAGAGGTGCCCAAATGCCAGAGGGATGGGAGAGGTTTCCTGTTGCCTGGAGCTTCCCAGGGCAGCTGAACATCCTCCCTCAGCCTCTCCCTGCCCAGCACACAGATCTGCAGCTTTGCCTTCCAAATCAGGCTGGGAGAGCCCACAATGTTTGCACTCCCAGGCTCTGCTTTGGGCACCTTTCAAACATTCTAAATTTTTAATTAGAGTAAGGTCCCCCCTGAGCCTCCATTTCTCCAGGCTGAGCCCCCCCAGCTGCTCCTCACAGGACTCTCCAGCCCCTTTCCCAGCTCTGGTCCCTTCCCTGGCCACTCTCCAGCCCCTCAATGTCCTTCTTGCAGTGAGGGACCCAGAGCTGCACAGGACACTTGAGGTGGCTCAGCAGTGACAGCACGGAGGGACAACCACTGCCCTGGTCACTGAGCTCCTTGCTGACCCCAGACCCCTGTGAATTTGGGAGCAGAAGATGCCCAATGTCCTACAAGCACCTGCAAGGTCATGCCATCCACCTGCCAAATTTTCCAGCAGGCTGTGCCGTGGCAGCCCAGACGAGGAAGGAGAATGATGGATATTCATCCCGAGGGCTGAGCGAGGCGAGTGTGCGCCTCGAACCTGCCGAGCAATTAAGGGGAGAAGGAAAACAGAGGGACATTAAGCGTTTGTTGTGGTATCAGACATAAAAGAAGCCGTGTTTAGAGGCAGCAGAGGCAGGGAGATGATTGTTCACTCGGAATACATCGGAGGCAAACAGTGGGGAGACGGGAGGGCTATTTAAGCTAATGGCCAATTTTGGCATGAGAACAAATAAGTATGAACTATCCAGAGGCTAAAAGGATGTTTTTGTTCTCCACAGAAAGGGAATCTCTAGACCAGCCATTCAGTGGGGAAAACAAACAAGCCAGACTGATAATGGGGGTTAATATGGGATGGGAGGGGACCTGTGACACAGCAAGACTGAGCTGCCTTTCAGGCCCCAAGAGGCTCTTCCCACTCCACATTACAAGGACGCTCAGTAATTCTTGCTTTTATCTGCCTTATAGCTCCTTCTCTTGCCCAGCCTCAGCCCAGCATCCATCCCACACTCTTTCAGCAGGAGCTGGCTCTGCTGGAGGCAGCTCCAGGGACCAGGATTCCTGGTGATGGGACAAGCACAACTCAGGGATGTGCCAGTCTGGCACAGGGTGCCCAGAGAAGCCCCATTCCTGGAAGCATCCAAGGCCAGGTTGGATGGGGCTTGGAGCGACCTGGGCTGGTGGAAAATGTCCCTGCCTGTGGCAGGGGGTGGCACTGGGGGAACTTTAATGTTCCTTCCACTCCAAACCATTCTGGGATTCAGTCCTGTGTTCCAGGCCCTGCTGCTCTCGCTGTTTCCACACAAACAGGCAAGCTGAAGGTCTCTTTAATTCTAGCAGGTTTTAGAGGCAAAGCTGGAGCACTTTCCCCTGCCTTTTAGTCTGTTCCCAAGGTTTCAAGCTGTTCATAATGTTAACTCGTGTTTTATTAGCCCTTTAAAGTGCATTTTTATAACATTTTGGCTCAAACAAATTTACCCACCGTATCACCAGGCAGATAAGGAATAATAAAGTCCCAATCCATATGCAGTTTAATAATTTGTTCTGCTTTATGGCTGGATCAATGGGCAGCTTTTTGAACAAGGATGTTTCCTCTGGGTGGGGAGATCTCCCCTCTGTCCAGTTCAGGGCTGGCACTGGTGGAGGGCAGACCCTGGCTCATGCAAATTGGCACAGTCTGAGGGATTGAAATGAAGATTCACCTCCTGATGAAACAGCCTGGGTGGGTTTTACAGGTTATCAGCTCTTTGCCAGCCATGGATCTGCTCCAGTTCCCTTTGTAATTAGGGGGATTTGCTGAGCTCAGCAGAAGCTCAGGGCTTGGGTGGAAGTTTGTGTGGCACTGCTGTGGGGTACATTGCCTGGTAAGGAATTTTGGCCCTGGAATTGTTTCCTTCCAGCCTCTGTCCTCTGGTGTAAAAGCTGGGCTGGGCTGGGTGGGCACTGGCTGCAGGACAAGGGCAGGGTGTCCCAGCTGGGCACAGGGAGAAGCACACTGAGCACTGCAAGAGGTGATGCCGACCCTTGGCTTGTCAAGGTGGGCCTTTCCTTAATCCAAAGATGCCATAAATGTTAAATCCTGGTGCCTCTGGAGGCGCTCACAGGGTGCTCTGCTTCACAAGCCTGGGGCTGAGCGGTGACAGAGTCTCTGCATCCACAGCAACGCTCACATTTCACTTTGGTTCCCATCCAAGCAGGTCCTCCCTGCACCTGCAGCGGCACGTTGATGTCGGGGTACCCAAGAATCCCACTCCAGCCTCCTGAGGAGCCTTTTCCCCGCCATCCATCACCAGGGTGGCAGTGTGACAGCTCTGGCAGCCCGTGCTGGGATTCCTGGGTCACCACGATCCCGTGGTCTCCATTTCACTGGAGCCATTTGCATACATTGCCCATCTGTTCCTGCTCCACATGGCTCTCTGGCCACATGCACTCCCATAAAATCCCAATCTCTCAGCTGCAAGACACGCAGAAAACATTTGCTCAGGGGGAAAAAAAAACACCATATTTTTTTTCTGTTGCGCTTGCATTTTATGAAAACATTTTTTTAATCTTTTTTTGCTGTTTCACAAGAACCTGAAAGTTGCTCTGTTTGTGTTGCTTGGGCTGGGGGGGACCTGCCAGCCCTGGCTCTGTGGCTGAAGCCCACGGGTGGCACTGAAGGAGGGGCTCGAAGAGGCAGCTCAGCCCCCTGAGCCTGATCCCTCACACGCCTCAGCCAGACAGGCTGGAAGGAACCTGGAAGGAATGAAAGCCCTGGCAGAAATCCCAAGTGATGGGCAATGTACACGGCACTGGGAGTGAAAATGGCACTGAGGGGAATGAATTCAATTCATTACAAGAATTTATCACTCTTCATTACCTGATGGAGCCACCGCTTTTAGACAATCTGGAGTTGTTTTCCATTTGTTACCTTAACCCTACAAGGGTGTAATAAAACCGAAGTCATTAATCCGTGTGAAAACTGTGGGAAGAAGGGCTGGGGCTCAGCACGGGCTGCCTGGCTCCACAGGAGTAATAATGGATTATAATCTTAATAATGATACCTGTGGGGACTAATTTGGGTGTTAAATGGCCCAGTTTGAGGAAACATAAAGTTGAATAACAGCTGAGCTCGTTCTGGCAGTGGAGTTGGCACAGGCTGGGTGCCTTCAGACTTCCCTGGGCAGGATTATCTGGGAGGAAAGGAAGTGGGAGGGTCTTTCCTGCTTCCCTGTGGGAAGTCTGGAACAGCAAACCCACTCATGGAGCGTGCAAATGGCACCCACGGAACCACAGAACCCCGGGATGGTTTGGGTTGGAAGGGAATTTAAAGCCCCCCCAGTGTCCTGTTTTGGGTGCTGGAAGGTCTCTTGTCTGCCCAAAGAGGTCTGACCTGGATCTGTAGAAGGGGGAAAAGTCTTTCTGTTGCTTGAAGACACCAGGAGCTGCAAATCTCCACCTTTCCAAAGCCTTTGGATGTGGCTGTGCTGGAATGGAGGCTCCTCAAAAGCCAGAGCCCCTTTGGAAATGCATCCAAGAGCAAAAGGTGTGGGAAGATGGTCCTGAGCTTCTGCAACCCCGCCGTGTTCATCACCAGAACCGCTGGCTGATAACACAGGGAGGAGGGGTTTGCTCATGGCTGTGATTTTCACTTAAAACCAAATAAATCCTAAACAAACAAACCCTGTGGGAGGGATGGGAGGGCTGTGTGAGCCCCAAGCAGCTGGAATACGGAGCAGGGACCTTGCAAATCCAAACCCCCCACCCCAAGAGCACGGGGCAGTGGGTGTAACACAGACCCCCCTTCCATGGCCAGGTGCATCGATGCAGCTTCCAACCATCCCAGAAAATCTGCCAGGAGATCCTCAGCAGGGCAGAGAGGGAATCAAAGCCTGTCCAGTGCCACCTGATCCTCCCACGCCAGGACACACCAGGAGTGATGCTCTGGCCAGGCAGGTGCACGTGGGTGGCCACAATCCCTGCTCCTGGCAGGGATCTTTGGGCTATTTCCATGTACCTTCAGCGTGTTTTCCCCGTCCTCCTGTCACTGCTTGTTCATCCTGACGGGAACTACAAGCCCTGCTCCCTCCTCAGCAGGGAGGATGCAATTAAGAGCACTAAATGGGAGGACTTTCCATCATGCCGGGGAACACGGAGGGATTTGGGCTGCTGTTGTTTCCCATTTGGAGGAGGAAGGAAAGCCAGGAGCGCTGGGGGTGTTGCTTAGCAACTGAGCCAGCACTTGGTACAGAGGAAAAGATAAAAAGCAAAAAACCCCACCCTGTTTAAAAGAGGTTTCACCTGCCAAAGCCTGAGCAGGTCTGGCAGGGGGCACGTGCAGCCCTCGCAGTGAAGGGATGCCGTGCCCATGTTGGACAAGCAGGGCATCACCTTCTTTCCCAGGATTTTATGCTTTGGAACTGCTTGGCTGCCAAAGAAAGTGCATTTCAAAAAGGAGAGCTCGTGCTGCCTGGTTTGTCTCTCAGAGCCAGGAGGAGTCGAGCACCAAGACCTTGAGGTGCAGCTTTGGAGGGACTGGGAACTCCCAACACAGCTGGCAACAAGTTCCTTTTCCGCTGGGAAAAATGCATGGACCCCCCAGGCCAGCTCTGATGGAAAAGGTCCAGGCAGACAGGGATTTGTCCTGGAAGGCAGCTCCTTCAGGGAATACAGTCCCCAAATCTCCTGAAATCCTGGAATGGCTGGGGAAGGGACATTAAAGCCCCCAGTGCATTCTGTGTGCCCTGAGGTGGCTGGAAGGGCTCTGGGTTAGGGCTGGGGGTGGAAACCTGGAGCCCCCAAGCAGGGCTGACCAACACATCGTGGTGCCAACACTTTCACTGGGTATTTCATTAATAAACCTTCATTTTTAGTGAAAATAGTTTGGGGGGGAGAAAAAGCACAACCAGAGTGGAAAAGAAAGAGCATTTCAAGTCCCATTTCTTGGAGTGTGACACACCTTGATTCAAACTGGAATTGTAGGAACAATATTTCCAAGCCATCTACGTTTTTTTAACTGCAAGGCTAATTTATTTGGGACATTGGAGTTTTATTTCTCCCTAATTGGGATGTTATGGTGTTTTAAATGGCAATTGATTATTAAAAATATATCTGCTCTTTTGGTCCCCAACAAGCTGGAACCGATGGAGATTTCCCTCCAGGGATGCTAAAAAGCCTCAATAGATGTTTTTAATAATCTCAGTCGGTGTTTAAAGCAGAGGGATGAGCTGCCACTTTAAATCTAAGGAGACACATCTATTTGCAAAGAACAGAACATGGAAATGCCAGCTGGTTTGTTCCAGGCTCGCTCTCAACTACGCCCTGAATAATTAATTAGCACTAAACTGGCATCAAACCCCACCTCAGGAACCCTCATTAAAGGGGCATTTCCAGAGCTGGTGGTGCCGGAGGTGGGATGGGCACAGCGAGGGTCCCGGAGGTGATGGGCTGAGGGGGGTGATGCTGGCACCTGGAGGGCAGGGCACAATTCCTGCTTCCTGGAAAAGCTGCGTAGCACAGCCCTCATTGATCAGGGTGCTCCAGCAGGGACAGAGCCAAGGCAGAGCCTGGATCCACTGCCACACGAATTCCAGGCTCTGCTCTCCTCTGGATGTGTCTGTGTGCAGTTCCAGGCACCATCTGCCCTCCTGAATTATGGATGTTTCCCCAGCTGCCTCCCACAGCCAGGAGTTCAGCTGGGGTTTGGCTGGGAAATCCCAGGCTGAGGGTTGCACTGGAGGGACTTCTCCCATTTTCCTATGATTGCCCCCCTAAAAAAGCTGTGCTATCATTGCATTTGGGGTGCAGGTGACAAACCATCTTGACACACCCCGGCAGCTTTTGGGGTTCTCTGGGTGTTGGCATTTGGGGTTCTTTTGGGAGGGCATTTTGTGTCACCTGGAAGTGCATCCCTCCTTTCTTTGCTCTCTGTGTCAGTGTCTCTGTGTCCCAGTGACTCCAGGGGGTTTAAAATGGCTTTAAACTGGAATGGGAGAGGTTTAGATTAAATATTGGGAAGGAATCCTTCCCTGGGAGGGTGGGCAGGCCCTGGCACAGGGTGCCCAGAGAAGCTGGGGCTGCCCCAGCCCTGGAAGTGTCCAAGGCCAGGTTGGACAGGGCTTGGAGCACCCTGGGCTGGTGGAAGGTGTTGGGTTTGAAACTGGATGGGTTTTAAGTTCCCTTCCAACCCAAACCACTCTGGGATTCCATGAAAACGCCATCCTTTGGAAGCAAACCCCCATCTGGGTAACAGAGCTCCCAGTTTTCCCTAAAAAGGAAACCTGGAACTCTCAATGGTGAGTTCATCTCTTGGGGCTGTCAGAGGTGCTGTCTGGCCAAGTGTGCTTTAAAGCCCCTTTCTGGGAATCTTCCCCAGGATCTGCCACTCACTCCAATTCCTCAGTACACTTGGATTTGACCTCAGGATTGTGTCTGTGCCACACTCCTGACTGACAGCCGTGTTATTTGATCTAGGACTGCGAATCCATGTTCATAGAGAAGAGGATTTCAAGCCCTTTTCTGTCTCTTGGAGGATTTTCCTCTCTGTTAAACAGCCCTGTGTATTCCATGAGAATGCAGCACCCAAATGATGTCAAGCAGCACCATTTTCTCAGTCTCAGCAAGGGTTTGTGTTGCACAAGGTGCCTACCAGGGCTCTGCTCCAGGGGAAATGATCCCTGCACTCCTTCCCCAGTCCTGCCCACCACATTTGGCACTAAGTCCTGTGATTATCCAAAGCATTGGAGCATCCCGAGTCTGCACAGCAAGGAAGGGATCTCATGTGGCAGGATTTCCTCCTGCCTTCCCCCTTTCTCATCTTTCCATCCTCCCAGAGAACAAGGACCTGCTGCTCGGAGCTTCCTTAAAATATCCAGTGGTCCAGGGCAGATCCTCAGCTGTCACAACAGGTTTGGGTGGAATAAAAGTGACTCAGGTGAACTTTGGGAGTGAGAGGAACTTTGTGTCTTCTCAGCCAACAATTTCACCTGAGCTGACCCTTTCTGGAGAGGTTTTGATTTAGGGGAAAACACCTGGCTGATCCCTCCCATTTTTCCTTTCTTTTCCAGTTGCTGGGTGGAATCACTTCATGACAACTCTCCAGCTGGCTGGGAGCACCTGAGCCAGCAGGGAAAACTGTTCCTGGGAGGTTTGAGGGAGGACAGGAGGAGTTCCCTCACTGGCAGCACAACATCTCCATCCCCCAGAAAGAAACCCAGCGAGGGCACCCCGTTCTTGCAACATTTGGGGGATGTGGGATAACACACAGGGAGATTTGGGGTTTTCCTTACCCCCAGACCCCCAGGCCTGGCATGAAGCACAACCTCCTGGATCCTGTGCTGCCACCCAGGGACACAGAAGGAAACGGGTCAATGGCTTTGCCAATTAAAATTTCAGGAAACTCCATGCACTGCGATGCCAGGCACGATTAAAAATTAAAGGTAGTGATGCTTTCACATTCCCGTGGTTGAACCCTGCCTGGCTTCCCTGAGGATCCCATGGTTGTGCTAGTCCAGGAAACAGCCCTGGGTGGCTCAAGGGGACGTGTTGGTGGCTCTGGGGAAGCTCCACGGAGAAGGATGAACTCCAAACCTCCCCCTGTGCTCAGTGCAGGTGAGGGGCAGAGAGCAGGGCTGGGGTGTGATCCCATAATCATCCCTGGGAGATGATTCCTGATAAACAGACACGGGGCTGAGCAAGCAAAGGGGTAACTGAGTGACTGAAGGTGTGAAAGGATAAAGCAGCCGTGGAAGGAGGGATGTCGTGGCTGGATCCCAGCAGAGTCCTTCCCCCTGGGTGCATTCCCACCCTGCCTCACCCACCCCCAGAGACAGGAGCACTGAGTTGATATTGGGAGGAAATTCTCCCCTGTGAGGGTGGGGAGGGGCTGGAATGGATTTCCCAGAGAAGCTGTGGCTGCCCCAGCCCTGGAAGTGTCCAAGGCCAGGTTGGACGGGGCTTGGGGCAACCTGCCCATCCCAGCCATCCCAGCATCAGCCAGGGACTGGGAGAGGGCAGAGCTGCTGTTTGTTCTGTGAATCAGTGGCACGGCTGGAGTGATGCATCAAACGAGCCCCACCCCAGTGGCAGAGCCCTTAATTCCCCGTGCTAAGGGCAGGTGTGTGGGCTGGCTGAACTGTGAAAAGCAAGGAATTAAGGCTGGGATGAGGTTTCAGCTCTGACACTGCACGGAACCCAGCACAGGTACAATAATGCTCAGCTTTTCCAAGAGCTGAGGAACGCACTGACTGCATTGCCAAGTGTCGGCCCAAGGGACCCCAAAATGACCTTTTTCTCCTCATTATAATGCCCCTTGTTAACAGGCCTGATGGTGCTGGAATTTGCTGGGAATGGGTGACATCTGGACCCCTACAATTGAAATGTTCCCTGTTCGGCTTTGGAAAGGCCGTTCCAGGGAAATCCTGAGCCAGGTTTGGGCTGGTGTCTCCCAGCTGAAGACCTGACTCACCTGCCCGAGGCTGCAGAGCCCAAGCTGGAGGTGGCACCAGCGCAGGAGCCAAAGCAGCAGCTTTGCAGAAAGGTTGTAAACAGATTATTCTTGCTTGTTTGCGACGCCCTCGGCCCTTCCTGCAGGTGGAAGGGCTGATCCCTCTCCACCCTTCCCCAGTAATTCATTAAGGAGCTCCTCAGGCTCGGGGTGCCTGGATGGCACATCTGCCTGTGGAGATGAATGGGGGGATGTCCCAGCAGGGAGGTCAAGGCTACTTGGAGAGTGGGGAACAGCTCCAGGAGCGTGGCCAGGATTGGGGTCAGGAATGGAATGGAGGAGCAGCTGCTGCAGCCCAGAATCCCACAATGGGCTGGGTTGGAAGGGAACTTTAAAGTGCCACCCCCTGCCATGGGCAGGGACACCTTCCACCAGCCCAGGTTGCTCCAAGCCCCGTCCAACCTGGCCTTGGACACTTCAGGGATGGGACAGCCACAGCTTCTCTCCATTCCAGCCCCTCCCCACCCTCACAAGGGAGAATTTCCTCCCAATACAAAGAATTTCTTCCCTCTGTGAATAATTGGAGGGATGGGAACCTGACCAAGACTATCTGCTAGAAAGCATCATTAATAATTCCTCCCCGAAAAGGAGATTAGAAAACTACTGTTTGACTTTTCAAGACTCAATTATGTCCCCATTGGAATATATTTGTTCAATTACCATTTCTCCTCATTCCACTGCATTCCATAAAAGCACTCCTTGTTTTCACACAGTTAAAATCCCTTATGATTTGCAGGAGCCAAAACTTGTGGGGTTTTTCCTTTAATTCTTATTTTTTGAACTGCCACTTCCAAGCAACGTTCAGCTTTAATTCCTTAATTTCGCCTTCTCCTGGTGCTTTGCTAATGGGGAGGGAATCCCTGGGCCACTCAGGGAGTCCTGCAGTTGTCACCCCGGTGGTGGCAGGAGGTTCCCATAGCAACATTCCCATTGCTGGAATGTTTCGTGTGTGTTGGTGATGAAAGGAAACCCTAGAAAATCCCCTGCAGGGTGTTAGATCTCTGATCAGCTCGGGAAATGTGGCCTCTCCTAAATATTTGCATTTATCAACCCATCCTGGGCTTGGACCACAAATGAAGGTCCAGGGCTCTCTCCTGTCTGGAACCAAAGAGGTGCCAGGGGGTTTGGGGCACCTTCAAAGGGCTGGGGAGTTGCTGGCATGGAATGAGGAGTGGAGGCTTCTCCAGGATCTGGGTGCTCCTTTCCAAGCCCTGTTTTCATCCGGAGTGTCTGGTTCTCATGGCAGGGATGGTGGTTTGCATCCAGCTCATCTCCAGTGGTGCAGAGCAGAGAAGGGCTGAGAGAGCTGGGCATGCACAGCCCTGAGCCACCCACAGCTTTGCCCTGGGTTTGTCCCTTTGAAATCCTGCTGGGATGTCGCTCAGACCTGCAGAGAAACAGAAAAAAAAGCCCCACAAAGGCCCTGTGGGTTTTCAAGCAAGACACTGGTGATGGTGGGTGACCTCAAATCCACCTGGGAAGTACCAAACATGCTGGGGCCTCTTCAACTTCTTTTTTCTGCAATAGCAATAATAAAGAAAATAATTTCCCAGCTTAGTGGAAACGAAAATTAAATTGTTTTCATATTTGCCTTCAACATCAGCTCCACAGCAAGATGGAAGGGCATTCAAAGCCTGAGATTGTCAAATAAATACACCAAACCTTTTAAAGTCCAGAGGCTCTTGGAGTCAGCAAAGCTCTCAACACGGGTTGCCACGCAACACCAGCACCACCAGATGATGAACAGCTCAGCAAGTGCACCCGGGGTGGCAAACAGGGTTTATTTATCACTATTTATTAAGGCATTTCTTTATGTGCTGACAGGCACTGATAAAACAAGGACAGGGCTGCTCTTCAAAATCTGTTCCTGCAAGCAGAGATGGATTGGGGCTGCCCAGACGTGGCA
>JAWWMP010000189.1:0-25695 GCA_035047865.1 Dendrocincla tyrannina
TCCACTGCCATCTCTGTAGGGAGGAGGCAGAGCTGGGAAGGAGGGAGGGGTGGGGGGAAGGTGTTTTTTGAAGCCTTGTTTTACTTCTCACCCTCCTGCTCTGATTCTGTTGGTAATAAATTCAATTTGTATTGCCAGTTCGAGTCTATTTTGCCTGTGATGGTGATCCATGAGGGATCCCTCCAACCCTTCTCTCCACTCATGAGCCTCTCCCTGTATTTTCTCTCCCCTGTCCAGCAGAGAAGGGCAGTGACAGAGTGGCTTTGGGGGATGCCTGGTGTCCAGACAGGACCAACCCACCACACATGAGCAGGTCCCCCAGCCCCACCTTGCTGAGGATCTCCTCGGTGTCTGACTGCAGCTCTGCACTCAGCTGCATTCGGGACAGGTGGGCCTGGAGCAGGAGGTTGGTCTTGATGTGGGGATCGTTGAATTTGGGGTTGGTCAACTTGTGGGGGACCTTTTGGGACAGCTGTGGAGAGAAATGATCAACCCATCAGTGCTTTATGCTGAAAATGTGGGCAGCTCCATGTCTGGGATGATGTAGGGAATGACATTTTGGAGTCACAGAATTAATCAGGTTGGAAAAAAGCTCTGAGATGACACAATTAATTAGGTTGGAAAAAAGCTCTGAGATCACTGAGTCCAACCTATGACCCAACACCACCATCCCAACTAGATCAGACCACTAAGTGCCACTTCCAGTCTTTCCGCAAACACCTTCAGGGATGGACACTCCACCATGTCCCTGAGCAGCCCTTCCAATGTCTAATCACTCTTTCCATGAAGAAATTCCCACCCTGAGCCTCACCTGGCGCAGCAGATTGTCCTCGTGGTGCCGGATGGGGATGTTCTCATACTCAGCAGCATTGGAGATTATCTCAATGAGCCCTCTCACCTTGGTCTTGGCATTGAGGGACATGCTGAAGAGCTCTGGGGAAGGAAGGGGTGGAGAGAGCACAAAAACACTGATTTTTTTTTTGGAGAAAACATGCTAAAGGATGGAGTTTTACACACCCACAGCATCTTCTCCAGCACCAGCGGCACCAGCAGCGCCACGGGTCAGGCACAGAGAGCAGGTGTGGTACCTGTTCCCTGGGAGCCCTCACCTATGGTGGTGTAGTTGATGTAGTAGTAGGCAGCGATCATGCCCAGGTTCAGAGGAGCCACATCCATCTCATCCTCAATGCTGATGCACTTGGATTGCTCAAGGTCACTCAGGGTCTGCTCCACCAGCTCAGAAAGGTGATCTGAGAGGTGCCTGTGAGACACACCTGTGGGTAGAGCAGAGCTCAGACACTTCCCAGGATGGACAAAAAGGCTGCAGTGTCCCCAGGCAGAGGGTCCCTGATATCCTCAGATCCCTGTGCCCACCTTGCAGGTTGTAGTAGTTAGGGTTCTGGGTCATCCTGCGGTACAGGAAGGTCCAGGTGAGATAATCTACTGCATCCTGCTTGTTCTCGATGGTCTTGGTGACGATCTCAGCATTGAAGTGGTCATGCATGCAGTGATCAAGGTGGGACTCCACCGGCAAGGGCTCGTACAGGAACTTCTTGAAGAAATCCTACAGCCAGGGCAAGAGGGAAGGGGTAAACAAACCTCCAAAATTGCAGAGCGACTCCCAGGTTGCTGTGCTTTGTGAGGGTTTGGATTACCTCCATGGCTCTGAGTGAGGGTTATTCATCAGCTGGGAGAGAAATATCCACAACCCAGGCAGATATTTGAAAACCAGGAATACACTCCAGTCCTCACCCACCTTCTTAGATCCCTGGCACATGATGACACAACGACCCTCGTCATCCTGCAGTGGGCGGTTGGCATGGCCCACCATCTGCAGCACATCGTAGATGGGGTAATCCACGTACCTGGGCAGGGAGAGAGGGTGAATGGCACTCCATGGGGAGCTCCCAGGGATCCCCCTGGGCAGGAACAAGGCCCTGTGGCATTGGGGGCTCCACTCACGCGTGGATCTTGCCGTTGTAGTACTGGGTGTCCATGATGATCACCAGGTGGGCCGTGATATTCATACCCCAGCACAGGCTGCGGGAGGCCACCATCACTTGCACAGCACCTGGGAGGTGCACAAGGAGGGTGGTCAGCACCTTTCCAGGCACTGGAATTAGGGAGGAGAGCGCTCCAGGGGGTTTTGCGCTCTCCAGAGCGGTCTGGGAATACAGAGAGGTGCAGGGTGATGCTTATGGTGGCAGATTTTTTGGATGTGGAAAGCAGAGAATCATGGAATAATTTGGGTTAGAAGAGATCTTAAAGCCCATGCAGTTGCACCCCTTGCCATGAGCAAGGACACCTTCCACTATCTCAGGTTGCTCCAAGTCCCATCCAACCTGGCCTTGGACACTTTCAGGGATGGAGCAGCCACAGCCACTTTGGGAATCCCATCCCAGCCGCTCACCACCATCACAGCCAAGAGTTCCTTCCCAATATCCCATCTAACCCTGCCCTCTGGCCATTTGAAGCCATTCTCCCTTGTCCTGTCCCTCCAGACTCTTTTCCCCAGTCCCTTTTCAGTTCTTCTGGAGACCCTTCAGGCACTGGAAGGGGCTCCAAGGTCTCCATTAGAAGTGCCACAAACCTTGAAAAAGGTGTTATCTGCAGTTCTAGGACTGTCGGCACAGCCGAGTTTCAAGGAAAAGGGTTGCATGCTGAGCCCATCCCACTGCTCACCAGAGCTGAAGAGCTGCTCCACCACGCGCCGCTCCATGGCCGTGAGCCCCTCGTGCAGGTACCCGACCCCGTTCACCAGCGTCTCCTTCAGGGTGTTGTCGTTCAGCTTGTCCAGGTACGGCACCAGATCCTTTTCTGCACAGTGCAGGAACCTGCCCGAGAATTATGGAATGGCTTGGGTTGGAAAAACCTGCTAAGATAACTGAGTCCAAGTGTTTCCCCAGCACTGCCAAGGCCACCACTAACCCATGTCCCCAAGTGCCTTCGGGGAGGGGGACTCCACTCCTGTGCCAGGGCTGGAAAACCCTCCCATAAAGGAATATCCCCAGTATCCAACCTGAATGTTCCCTGGCACAGCTGGAGGCCATTTTCTCTTGTCCTGGCACTTGTACCCCAGGGGCAGATTCTGACCAAACTGGCAGGATGTTTATCATGGAATCATGGAATGGGTTAGGCTGGAAAAGACCTCTAAGGTCATCAAGTCTACCTGTTGCCCAGCACTGCCAAGGTCACCACTAACCCATGTCCCCAAGTGTCACATCCACAGGGATGTTAGATCACCCCAGGGATGGGGAGTCCACGCCTGTGCCAGCTGAGCAACCCTTTCCATGGAGGAATTTTCCCAATATCCAACCCTAACCTCCCTTGGTACAGCCTGAGGCCATTTCCTCTCCTCCTGTCCCTGTTCCTTGGGAGCAGAGCCCAACCCCTCCCGTCCCCCTTGTCCTGTCAGGGAGTTGCAGACAGGGAAAAGGTCCCTTCTGAGCATCCTTCTGTCCAGGCTGAGCCTCTCCTGCCCCCTCAGCCCCTCCCTGGGGTGTGAGTCTGTCTGTGACGTCCCCCGTGCTGGTGCCCCCGCAGCCCCATGCCCACCTGTGGCGCTGCACGTCAGAGGCACACGTGGTGAGGATGTTGATGGCCGTGAGCCGGGTCTGCTTGCGGGATGGCACGAAGACAATGACGGGCTTCTTGGGCGAGTGCTTCATGACCGCATGGTACACAGGCTTGGCCATGGACAGCAGCCGAGTCTGCGTGTGGCTGATGTTGAAGCCCTGCCAGGGACAGTCACCAGACTGGTTACATTTTCTTCAAAAATACAGACATTATAATTATATACTAATACATATTAACAATATAGAATATATTGATATATTGTATTATTTATTATATTAATATATAATACATTTTTATAATGAAGTAGTGGGGCAAGATGTTGGAAAACTCTTTTAATTTTAGCACAGTAATGATTGATCCCTAAATCAGCAATTAGCAGCCTTGTGCCAGTTAATTCCTCCTTAATTACCTATATCAATGATTTATTAATATAGACTAGGAGATGTCTTAGGTTTGAGAACAAGGATTGTGTCAGAGCAAAGAATATAATAATAACTGCCAGACTATATAATAATGTAATATATATTACATAATATAAAATTATGATATTGTAAAGATATATGTAAAATATTATGTATTTATATAATACATAGTATATAATTATATATCATAATAATTACAATCATAAAATATATAATACAGACTATTTTGTATCTAATACATTACTATAACATTATAAACTTGTTTTTTGTACTTTATGCCTTTATATGGCTATATTTCTATAGCAAATAACCAAAATGGCTCCACCTCTCCATTGCAAGCAAATTGTTCTAAAATACATATAAAATACTATAGTTTTTTTTTATATCTAAAATAAATACATTTATAAACCCCAATCATTCAGTGTCGTTTCACTCTAATCCATCCCAAGGGATTATTAATAAGAATCAATGAGACAAGAGTTAAAAACAACATGAATTAACCACAATTCCAAGGGATCACAGTGCTCTGTCCATCACCCTCTGGGGGCAGGTGGAACAGGGGTGCCATTCCCAACCCCACCTGGATGTGCAGCTCCAGTGGCACAGGGCGCACGTTGGGGTGGAAGTTGAAGGTGGAAGTGGCACTGCAGCCCAGCCAGTGGGCCACATCCTTGGCGTTGGACAGGGACGAGCTGAGGGCCACAATGCGGATGGGCCGCTCAATCTGCGAGGAGATGTAGCGCATCCGGGAGCAGATCACCTCCAGCACAGGCTGTGGGAAAACACACCTTGGAACAGAGCGGGAATGGGGGACACAAGAGCTCTGGATGGGGGACAGCGGTGCTTGGAGCAGAAAAGGGGGACATGGAGAGCTCCTGGCTGGGCTACCCCTGGATACCCCTCCTGAGCTTCTGAAGGGATACGGCCTTCCTATGCCAGCCCACAGGGGAATTCCAGCAGGGAAACCTGATCTGAGACTGGATACAGCATCAGCCCACCCCACAGCAGCTCTACACCAAGAGCAAGATGGTGAGAAGCATCAACCAAAGCAGCTTCACCCCCATCCCCTCCCCAGCTTACCCCATTTTCCCCTCCAATCAGGTGAACTTCATCCACGATGAAGAGATTCACATTCTGGACGTTCTTCCTCTGCTTCCAGCGGCGGGACAGGATGTCCCACTTCTCCGGGGTGCTGATGATGATATTGCCTTTTCCCAGCAGCTTCAGGTCAGTGCTGGTCTCCCCGGTCAGCAGAACCACCTTCTTATTGAGGCGCTCCTGGAACTTCTCGTACCAGTCCATGAAAACCTGCCAAAAAATGGGAATGTTTCCCTCAGACTCGTGCCAAATTCCTGGAGAAATATGAGCAGGTTGGCAGTGGGATGGTGTCTCTGCTCCCTCAGGGAGGACGCAATTAATCAGGTAACTCTGGAGTTATCCCAAGGAATGTGACAGCAAAGACAGGATGAGGAAAGTGAAACAGGAGGTGAGGATGGAAATCTAAATGACCAGAGGGCTCCAGGTATTCCCAGGATGCTGGACCCACCTGTTCTGCCAGGGCCTCCATGGGAGTGATGTACACACAGCGCCCCTCGGAATTCTGGAGCAACATTCTCAGAATGGCAAACTCGGCACAGATGGTTTTCCCACTCCCTGTGGGGGCTCCCACAAACACGTTGTCGTCACTGTTGTAAACCGTGTTAAACACTGGGGACACAGGGACAGCACAGAGGCCAGTTCAGTGAAAATCCCCACAGATTTCTGTCAAAGCTCTGGAAACGGGATGGGAAAATACGCCCTGGATCCAGCCTGCACAAGAGGAGCTCCAGAAAAGGCTGCTTACAGACAGCCTAGGAATACCCTTAGGAATGTACTGAAGGAATGTGTTAAAGATCCTCTGGAGGAAGATTTTGAGCCACCAAAGCTCTAACGCTCAGGGAAGGAGAAGGATACATCATTTGCTACAGAATTCCTGACTTCACATGGATAAATCCTAGAAAACCAAGGCAGAATGGGGCCAGGGGGCAGCTTGGAGGAGAGGAAACACCCACCCTGGGTCTGGATGGGGTTGAAGAAGGGGAACTTGTCCTGGTAGAGACTCTCAAAGGCGCTGTTCCGCAGGGCCGACACGGGCAGGGGTTGCAGGTCCAGCAGCTCCGTGGGGGGAGGATATTTCTCTGGGAGGATCAGGTGCCGGAAGGAAACGGGCAGCTGGGTCTCACAAGCTGTCACACATAAGAACACATTCTCACCTCCAAAGCTACTCCCACAGCTCCATCCCTACACATAAAAACATATTTTCCCCTCCAAACCCACTCCCATAGCTCCATTCCTGAGCTCCCGCTGCCAGGGGATCCCCCAGTTCTGTTGCCACTTGGATTCCAGGTTTTTCCCCCAGGAAAGCACTCAGGAGAGGGGATAAGCCACTCCGTGAGACCCTTGAGGGAAGCACTGGGATGCTCCTGGATGAGGGGACTCACAGAGCCAGCGGTCAGAGACCACCCGGATGAAGTACTGGGGGGGCAGCGGCTCGAACACAGGCACGAAGAAGGTCACCAGGTGCTCGTCCTGGGCATACTTGGATTTCAGCAGGAAGTACTCGTGATGCAGGATCACCTCACTGTCCACGTCCTCCACCAGGATCCAGAAGGCCTCAGATGAGCCGTGGACCTGAGCAGGGACAGACCCCACCTTCAGAGCGCAGCCCAGACCTCCCAGTTCCAGACATCCAGCAACTCTCCCACAGCAACCCAGTCCCAAAAATGCCCTTTTTTCAGCAAACAGAGCATTTCCCCTCATGATTTTTACAATTCAGACCCAGAATTGCCTCTTTTCTCCCCCAACAGGGTATTTACACGGATGATTTTCACATACCAGCTCACAAAAACACCCTTTTTCCAACAAACAGGGTATTTCCCCTCATGATTTTTATAACCCAAAGCCAGAACTGGCCTTTTACCCCCAGTAGCATATTTGCCCTCATGATTTTCACACTCCAGCCCCAGTATTCTCCTATTCCCCTTCTCCCCTCCCATTTTGGGATGCAGAGCTCACCTTTTCATCCCATTGGAAGTCGGGAGCAATGGTGAGCTCCACTTTGAGGGTGGAGCGGGTGATGGGCTGCAAATGCACCGAGAGCTCCAGTTTGGGGAACAGATGAACGTATTTGTGGATTGTTTTGCCCATTTTGGGCATCCGGATTAGCTCCCCTGCAGAAGGAAGGGGACAGGGTGACCACAGCTCCTAAACTGAGGATTCTAAGCAATCCAAGCAGCAGGAAGGCATCAGGATGAAGCCCATGCCCTGCTCCAGCTGTACCAAGACCCTCATCAGGAACAAGACCGCAGTCTCTGCATCAAAACATGGTGTGGTTTGGGTTGGAAGGATCTTAAAGCACATCCCATTCCACCCCCAGCCATGGGGAGGGACACCTTCCACTAGACCACGTTGCTCCAGCTTGACCTTGGACATTTCCAGGGATCCAAGGACAGCCACAACATCTCTGGACAACCTGTGCCAGTGTCCCAGGCCTCTCCCAAACACTGAGGACTGAGAACATGCAGTCCATCCCCATGTCCTGGTACCGATTTCATTGTGGTTCAAGTCATAGAGTCGCTCAAAGGGGAAATTCTTCTTCTCGATTTTTTTCACTACCTCCTCAGGCAGCTTCTTGAACTGGCGCAGGGGACACATGGATTGCCACCTGTGGGGACACAGGGATCAGACACGGGAACACCAGGAAGCCTGGAATGACAAACCCCCCAGACCCCAACCCACTCACATGCGCTTGTCGATCATCTTGCACAGGTTGAGGGTCTTGTCAGTGAGTTGGGCCCAGCCCCGGTTGAGGACGATCTCAAAGATGGCCCTCATGAGCCTCCCGGCTGACTGCAGGACATGGAACAGCTCTGGATCAGCACACCCCACCCTTCTCTCCTTCCCACCCACATTCCTGCCCAGCTACAACTCATGGAATCATCTGGGCTGCAAGGGACCTTAAAAACTACCTTGTTCCACCTCCTGCCATGGGCAGGGACACCTTCCACTATCTCAGGCTGCTCCAACCCCCATCTAGTCTGGCCTTGGACGCTTCCATGGATGAGGCAGCCACAGTCTCTGGGAATTCCATCCCAGTCTCTCACCACTTTCACAGGGAAGAATTCCCTCCTAATATCCCACCTAACTCTGCCCTCTGGCAGTGGGAAGCCATTCTCCCTTGTCCTGTCATTCCCAGGCCTTTCCAAAACCCTTTCCCCACTTTCCTTACAAGATCTCTTTAAGCAGAGAATTATACTTTCAGGTCTTTCATCCCAAACACCTACAATTGGAGCAGCCTTGGGAACTTGGCCTTTGTAGGACTTATTCACCTCACATTTCCTGCATTTTTCCCCTCCCTTTTCCTGCTCTTTTCCGCTCACATTTCCCACTCTTTTCCCCCTCACATTTCCTGGCCTTTTTTCTCTTGCTTTTCCTGCCCTTTTCACCTCATATTTACCACTCTTTTTTCTCTCCCCTTCCCCCTCACTTTTTCTCCCTTTTCTCCCTTTTCCTAATTTCCCATTTTTTGCATTCCCCCCTTTTCCTCTCCAGACTCTGCCCCATAGCTCTGGGTGTCCCAGCCCCACATGTTGGGGGGCACAGACAGAGCTGGAGTAGGAATGGCTTTATTGGAGGCAGTTGTGGGGCAATTGTGGGGCTGGAGTGGGACCGTTCTGGGGGGCAGCTGTGGGGGGGCACCTGTGAGAACCAGGCTACACTGTGGTTCTCCAGCACTGAATTACTGTGATTCCAAACTGGAGGCTCCCCTGAAGGGCTCATTTCCATCCTGACAGGAATCAGACCTTCCCAGCTCTGATGTTCAGAGACATTTTTGACCATAAACTCAACACCTGAGTTGGAAATAGTTGTGACAGATCCTAAGGAAATTTGCTCCCTGCTCACCTGGGTCACGTACACCATGTCAGCCATGAGGGCGAATCCCTCCAGCTTCAGCTGGGAGATGAAGGCCTGCAGGAGCACATTGATCTGGGAAGGACAGGGAGAGGCTCTCAGTACATATCCTAGGAAAGCTGCTTTTCCTGGTGCCTAATTTCCCAGAAAAGCTGCTTTTTCTGGTACCCGATTCCCTCTTCCCAGCTTCACTCTCTGTGTCCAGTCCCAGTGGATTGGGATGGACGTGGCAGGACAGCAGTGACCAACAGGACTGGTTGTCCCGAACAAGGGACATGAAGTACCCATAGCTCTTTGAGCATTCCAGGCACATCCAGGATGTTCCACAGAGGGAAGGGAGCAGAATTCCCTGCCCTGGGGGGGGATTTGCTATCCCAGCTCTCTCCCAAGGATCCTGCTCCCCTCCAGACAGGCACAGAAGCCCCTGCAGGGCTCACCTTGGCACTGGGCTCCTCAATACTCTCCTTCACTGGGATGGGAACTCGCTCCAGCAGCTTCTGCAGCTCCAGCTTCTCCTCCTGTGGAAAAACAAGGCAGGAGGGATGAGAAGGTCTCTCAGGAAAAGCTCTGCTTTGTCCCTGCAGCACCAGGATTTGGGTCCCGGGGCTGTGCTACCCAGGACAGGCAGTGAGCTCCATACCTCCCTCACGGTGATGTTCCGGAATTCTGAGGACAAGGAGAAGACCCGGAAGAGTTCGATCTCGCTCAGGGTGGGTTTCAGGAGTTGGTTGTAGGTCTGTACAGTCTCGTTGGTGATGTAGTAGTGGCTGGCGATGCGACCCAGCTCTGTCACCTGTGGGGACAAGGGAGGGACACAGCTCAGATTCCAAGTGCTCCCAGCATCAAGGGAAGGGGCTGGATGGGAATAGGTCTCCAGCAGGGAAAATGGCTCCAGGAAAAACTCTTGGGCTGAAATATCCCGGGAAAGCTGCTTTTGCCTGGTGCCTGATTCCCTTTTCTCCACTACCCTTTCTAGACCAGCTCAGCAAAACTTTTAGGCTGCAAATTTCCCAGGGAAGCCACTTTTTCCAGTGCCTAATTCCCTTTTCTCAGCTCCCTTTTCTAGACAAACTCAAGTTACAAATATCCCAGGAAAACTCCTTTTCCTGGTGCCTAATTCCCTTTTCTCATTTCACTGCCTCCAAAGCAATGGAAATGCAACGGGAATGGGAATGTGCCCAGAAGGCAGCAGCAAAGAGAGCAGGACAGTGAGGGCCAGGTGTTATCCGAGGTGTTATGTTATCCCAGGACCAGGTGTTATCCTGGGCCAGCTCCCTGGAACCACAGACATGCCCAGCATGGGATCTGTGTTTAACCACATCCCATCTCCCAGCCAGGAGATGCTCTGCTGGCTCTCAACACCTTTCCCAGGGGCTGCCTCACCTGGAAATTCCCTGTTTTCTTGTCGTACTTCACCAGGTTGTTCTTGTCCAGCATCAAGGCCGCCGTGTGGACCAGATCCAGGCGCCGCTGATCCAGGAGTGGATCCACCTTCAGGTCGTCATGGGATATTCCATAGAGGGTTGGGGAGCGCAGCATCCGGATGTACAGGTAGGTATAGCCCAGCCAGTTCACTGCATCCTGAGGGAACACCAGCATCATCCCATGGACACACCTCTTGGAAAGCACAGCTGAAGTTCCAGCTCAGAGCTGGGTGCTCCGGATCTGACACAGCAGCTGATCCCAGCTCAATCCCACTGGGTCACATTAAACTAGAGCCTGGAAGTCCAGCAGGGCCACCCACAGCTCTTCTCCAGCACCAGGTAAATATCAATGAATTAAAAAGAAAAAAAAAAAAACACTCTGCACATGCAGATTTTTCTCAAGTGTCCTATTCCATATGGAAAACTCCACTTTGAGTGAGCATCCATTCCATGCCTGACCCCCCCATTCAGTAATTCCCATGGCTCCATATCTCTTAAAAATCTGCTCCCAGTCCCACTGTGTGCAACCAAGGGGACAAATCCCTGGGAAGAGCAGAGGTTCCCACTCACCTTGGCATTCTGGACGTTCCCAAGGACGGTCTCTGCATTCAGCATGTCCGGGAGCTTTGACACCATCTGGCTCTCAATGGGGAGCTGCTGGTTAAGCAGGGACAGGTAATACTGGAGCTCACCATGGGATGTGATGAGAATTCCCTCTCCTTTGGTGTCGTACTGGGGTCTCCCAGCACGTCCCAGCATCTAAAAATAGGAAAACAAGGTCAGCAAAACATCAAAGCTTTGGAATCCCATTGTTTTCGTTGGAAAGCACCTCCAGGATCATCAAATCCAACCATTAACCAAGCAATTTCTCCATGTCAGGAGTTCTCCTGCCAGATTGCTCAGCCTGTTGCTACTTCCTCCTGGCAAGCACCACATGGATATAGTTCAGATGTGTATAAGCAAAGAATTATGGAGGAATTATTTGTCCTCTTCTCCTCCTGATCCTAGAGCCTAGGACAGTCTGACAGGAAAGAACAGGAAGGGACCACACAGAGAAAATAAAAAAGGAGTATACAAAAAATGTGGGATTTGAGGAAGGAAAAATCGTAGCCCAGGGTCCTGGTGATTTCTTTGTTCCCAGAACTTCACCTGGAGGATGTCCAGGGCTCCCAGCTCTGTCCAGCGCCCCTTCTCCGGACTGTACACCTGAGTCCCCTTGATGATGACAGTGTGAGCGGGAAGGTTCACGCCCCAGGCCAGCGTGGCTGTGGAGACCAACACCTGCAGGGAAAAACTGGTATCAAAGCCAGGCACAAACCTCTTTCCAAGGGAAACATGGATCTAAAATGCTGGGCCTGACTTTAGACAAGCACAAAAGGGATAAAGACTGAGAAATGGGAGTATCTCGACAGCTGAGCACAGGAAAAAAAGGTAAACAGAGGGATCTTTGAACAGATTTTCTGAGAAAATCCTTTGCCTTCCATTTCTTAGGAAATTTTGGATGAGGTTTTGCCAACTGGCATTTGAAGAGAAGCCAACCTGCTCTGGGACAGAGCTCTGGCTGAAAACAACCAGCCAGGCCGAGGGGAGGAATTGCTGGCCTCTTCCTTCCGTCCACGTGCTTGTACCTCCTATTGAATCCCTATTCTTTACAAAAATCAGCCAGGTTGATGGGAGAAGTTCCTGCTCTCCCCTTCTGATCACGTACTTTTAGCTGCTATTTTATTCCTAATCTTTAGGAAAGTCAAGGCTGCCTCCAACAGGAGAGAAAGATGGGGTTGGCTACCCTCGACCCTCAGGGTATCCTGAAGATCCTTCTGCCCTCCTTTTGGCCCCCAAATGGCCATTAGAAAACACGGCTCGTGTGTTGTTTGTGAAGAACCTGCCCTGGATAAAGCTGTAAGTCCTCCTGGAAGTGCTCCTGGCTCACCTGGATGTGCTTGTCAGCAAACAGATCCTCCACCAGTGTCCGGTCCACACGTGTCATCCCAGCGTGGTGGATGGCGAAGCCGTAGGGGAGGAGATCCTTCAGCTCCAGGTTCTGTGGCACAAACACAATCAGCTCTGAGGTTTCCACTCAGGGAGAAAACAAGGTGGAATATCCCAAGGGAAAGGCTGTGAACCTGGATCGAACAGGCAGGATGTTTATCATGGAATCATGGAATTGTTGAGATTGGAAAAGTCCTTCAAACTCATTGAGTCCACCCATTCCCTCAGCATTGCCGAGGCCACCACTAACACATGTCCTCAAGTGCCACATCCACACGTTTTAAATCTCCCTAAGGATGGGAACCCCCCACTGCCCTGGGCAGCTGCATCAGGGCTGGGTAGGCCTTTCCATGAAGCAGTTTCCCCAATATCCAATCCAATCCATCCAGTCTCACCTTGCACTGCTCAGCTTCCGTCCTCAGGACCTCAGTGGAGGCCGAGCCCTCCCGCAGGAACAGGCCCAGGGTGTCCTTCTCCAGGCACATGTCCCTGATGGCCCTGGCTGTCTTCCCAGTCTCCTTCCTGGAGTGCACAAACACCAGGACCTGTCAAACAAGGAGATGGGACATCACTGAGTGAAGAAGCACTGCAGCAGCTCCTGGAAAAGATGCCCAACCCAATCTGCTCCTGGTGTTCAGGGCAGGGAGAGACCTGGAACCAATCCAGATGTGGATGCACACATAGAGCTCCTGATTTAATAGGGCAGCACACCAAAATTCCCTCATTCTAAAAGGACAATTCCTATGTTAAACAGAGCTGGCACAGAGAGAAAACCTGTGTTCCTTCCCCTCTCATGGACCAACCAAGTCCTCTCCTCCACTGCAACTCCCCTGGAAAAACAGAAGCTCAAAAGGGAAAAACCAGGATTAAGTGTGTCAGGAATAAAGTCTCCAACCTGGTTCTTCCCAGCATGCTCCATAATTTTTTCGTACACAATTTCATTCATGATCTGGAAGCGTTTGATGGCTTTCTTCTCTGTAATCCCAACATAGGTCTGCTCCAGGGGCACCGGGCGGAAGCTGGAGGGAAAAAAAAAAAACAAATCGTCAAAGAGAAAATGAGTGTAGAAACCGCCACATAAAGGTCAAAAGGCATCCAAAGGCATCCTGCCTTTTGCGCAACTCAGTTTCTCTGTGCCTTAATTTACTCGGAGATCTGATGGCTCTGGATGAGCCGTAAAGACCAACAACAACTCCTTCTGATTCCTGATTCATTTGCTACTCAGGGAGCAAAAAGGGTGTTTTGGGAACCACTATCATCCTGTTTTAGGCTTTACAGCAGCTTCTGCTGCACGCAGGGATGGCAGAGCTTCTTTGCCTTCTCCAAGCACCTTCCTGAAGGGAACCTGATTTGTGGAATGTGCTTAACTGTTAATAACCCATCAAAGACCCAAATAAATGTGTGTTGGGGAGGTTGAAGGTCTGGTGAAGGCCTGGCACCACCTGACAGATGGACACTGAATGCTGCCAAAGGAGAAAGGTGTAAATCCATCTGGAAAAGCCTCTCCCAGCTTTCCAAGGTACCTGTTATCAAAGTAGAACAAGCCTTTGGCCGGGTCCACCCTCAGGAACGTGGCCACGTCCTCATAGTTGGGCAGGGTGGCACTGAGGCCAACCAGCCTCACATCCTCCTGTGTCATCTCGATGTTCCGGATGGCTCTGGCCACCAGGGACTCCAGGACAGGGCCACGGTCATCATGCAGGAGGTGGATCTCATCCTGGACAGAGGGAATGGGGTTATCCCTGCTCAAAACTGCCTCTATTTCACAGAATTATAGAATGGTTTGGATGGGAAAGGACCTTAAAATTCATCTCATTTCACTCCTTGCCATGGACAGGGATACCTTCCACTATTCTAGGTTGCTCCAAGATCCATCCAACCTGGCCTGGGGATACCTGCAGAGATGGGGCAGCCACAGCTTCTCTGGGAATTTCATCCCAGCTCCTCACCACCCCCACGGGGAAGAATTCTTTCCCAATATCCCACTTAAACCAGCACATGGAATTATGAAACAGTTTGGGTTCGAAGGTACCTTAAAGCTCATCCAGTCCCACCCCCTAGAAGACATCTTCCACTAGCCCAGGTTGCTTCAAGCCCCATCCAACCTGGCCTTGGACACTTCCAGGGATGGTGCAGCCACAGCCTCTCTGGGCAACCTGATCCATTTTTGGGATGATTTCTTGGCTTGTGTGCACTGAAGCAGCTCAGCTCAGAGCTGAAAGCCCGAGGCCCCCCACACCTTCAGACACATTCAGCAAGTAGTGATGAAGGACGCAGCACCCACATCCAGCTCCTTGTCTCTGTGGGGCTCTGGAGGCGCCAGTGCTGCTCACCAGTATGACCAGTCGCACCAGTTGGGTGTAGGTTCTCTCCCCTCCCTTGCGGGTGATGATGTCCCACTTCTCAGGGGTGCACACAATGATCTGGGTCGCGCTGATCTCCTCCTTGCACAGCTGGTGGTCCCCCGTCAGTTCGGCCACATTGATCCCATACGTGGCCAAGCGCTGTAAGGAAAGCCACAGAGATTATGTCGGATAAATATGGACAACCCTTTCCACAGAGGAATTTCCCCAATATCCAACCTGCCCCTCCTCTGGTACAGCTTGAGGCTGTTCCCTCTCATCCTGATCCTTGTTTCCTAGGAGCAGAACATGACCCTACCCTGGCTCCCTCCTCCTGGCAGGGAATTGGAGGGAGGAAAAAGGTCCCTCCTGAGCTTCCTTTTCCCGAGGCTGAGCATCCCCTGCTCCCTCAGCTGCTCCTGGTGCTTTCAGCCCCTTCCCCAGCTCTGTTCCCTTCCCTGGACATGCTCCAGCCCCTCAATGTTTTGTCATGAGAAGCCCAAAACCACCCTCCCAAACTCAAGGTGCCTCCCAGCACAGGACACTCATCCTCTCTCCCTCCACTTCCAGCACAGACAGGACCAAACCACACCTCACCTTCCCAAAGCTTCCCACCATCTCCTGCACCAAGGACCTCATGGGAGCGATGTAGATGATCTTGAACTCATCCACGTTGATGGTCCCGTCCATGTTGATGTGCTTCCCTATCTCTCTCAACATGCACATGAGTGCCACATTTGTCTTCCCAGCACCCTGGAACATGAGGAACCAACAATTCCAACAAATCCCTGGCTTCTCCAGGGGAAAGGGTCACCCAAAACCATCATCCTCATAGACTCCCCAACACACAGGCCCTGAATTGCGAGATCTCACCGTTGGAGCACAGAGCAGCAGGTTCTCATCCGACTCCAGTGCTGCGCGATACAGTTTGCTCTGGATACGGTTCAGGGTCTTAAACCCCTCAAATCCAGCCTGGGCGTATTTGGGCAACTTTTCCACAGAAACCAATTGCTGAAAAGAGGAGAAAAAACCAGGAAAACATCAAGTTCAGCCTTTGTTTCAGCCTCACAGGCTGTGGGACAGATGTGGGACCTCAGGGACAGCCTGGGGAGCAGCAGCAGGAGGAGCATCTTGTCTCCAGATGGGTGGGAAATCCCTGTGCCCTGGGATCACGGAGCTGGTTAGGCAAGGATCAAACAAGGCTCATTAGTTGGCACGTGCACTCCAACCAGGATAATTTTTATCTGATTACACATTAGAAGATCAAATCCCCACTGTGCTCCCATGGTGGGACAGATCAGACCATGTTGCTGCTTCCAGCACAGATCAAAAGAGGGGATTTATCCCAATTAATCTCACAGCTTCAGCCCACACAGCAAGGAGGAAGCAAAAGCAGAGCTGAGGCAGCTGAATGGGGCAGGGGAGTCCTGAAACGGAAACCTCTGCACAGGATGACCAGCCCAGAAGTGGGAAACCAGAAATCAGGAAGTGTCTTCAGACACGTGGAAGTTCTTGGATTAAAAGAAGGGTCTGCACGGAACGTAGGAGGGAGGCACGGCCACATCAAAGCTGCTGAGTCACAGGAAGTGTCTGTCATGACACCAGCACCGACTCAGGGAGTCACACAATGGTTTGGGTTGGAACTGAGTTTAAAGGTCATCCTGTTCCAAGCCCCTGCCATGGGCAGGAACACCTCCCACTATCCCAGGTTGCTCCAACTTGGCCTTGGACACTACAAAGGATGGGGTAACCACAGCCACTCTGGGAATTCCATCCCCTCCCCTCCCCACCCTCACAAGCTAGAATTCCCTCCCAATATCCCATCTAACCCTGCTCTCTGGCAGTGGGAAGCCATTCCCCCTTGTCCTGTCCCTCCAGGCACTTGTCCCAAGTCCCTCTCCAGCTCTCCTGGAGCCCCTTTATGCACTGGAAGGGGCTCCAAGGTGTCCTTCAGTGCTAGGTAAATGGGAGCACATAGGTCACCAACCTCTTCAGCCCCAAAAGGCTTCGGTTTCAGGGCAGGCACATGAACTTCCTCATAGCCCTTGCGCTGCCGGCGGAAGGATCCATCCGGGAGCTGGCACCGCTTGTTGGCCATGAAGTGACTGCCTTGGGCAAACACCAGATCCTCCAAATCCAGCACCTGCCGGGGAGCCAGTGCCTGGAGACAGCCAGGGGAAAGGGACACAAGTTAGGGAACAACCTTGTCCTGCTGTTCACACCACGGGAAGAAAGGAAAAGCTGCTGCATCCAGCTGGAAAGTGCCTGTGGAGTGCAGCAGGGGTAATTCATGGTATCTTCACGCTCAGGACACTTCAAATACCATTTTTGTTCTGACTGAGAATGTTTCAGAAGGGCTGAGAACAGATCCAAGAGTTTTACCTCCCCTCCCTGGTCCAGGTCCATGGTCTCCAGGTCCGTGTCCATGCGGGACTGCCGCACGCGCTCCCGGCGGGAGCGTTCCTCCTGTGGGGAGAGACCAGGAATCAGCCCTGAGAACTGGCTGAGCCTCTTCCATGGGCTGCCAGGAGCTCCTGTCATACCCTGCAGGTCCTGTGTCCCCATTCCCTTCAAGAAGAGGCATCCACAGCACCAGGAACAACCACTTTTAGCAGGAAAACCAGTGCCCTCAAGGCCAGGACATAAATGTGAGAACCATGAGAGCAGGTAAAGGGAAGCATGTTTGTGCTTCGAAGGGAAAACACAGCCAGCAGCACTTCCCAATCCCAGAGACACCAAATATACAACACAACCAGGGTGTTTCCAGCCACAAATCAGGAATGTGGTATTAATCCCGTAAAAACAATGCCCAAATCAGTTATGGAAGAGTAAAGGCCAAGCAGAGCTAATCCTGCACTGCAATAATCAGGTTGAGTGGCCCATTCCTGCCCCAGGGAAGCAGAGGTCACAACCAGGGTGGTTGAGCCTCACATGCGGGTGGCCAGAGGCGAAACAGGACAGCCAAAACCAGTTTAAAAATATGACAGTTGCTGATATCACCCTTTCCCTGAGAAAGCAGAGCCCTGCGTGCCTCAAAAATAAGAAGTGGTGAAAAGATTGTCCTTTCTGAGCAGCACTTCCCACGGGTTGGGGGTTTCAGCTGAGCCAGCTGCTCCTCTCTCACACCCAAACCAACCCAGACAACCCGCAGTCAGTCTCTCATCCTGCCCCAGCTTCCCCCCAGCTCACCCGGATCAGATCCTCCTTCTCTGTCTCATGCAGCTGGTACAGGAACTTGGAGAGCTCGGGATCTGCTTCCATCTTGCCCATGATCCTTTCCTTCTCGGCCTCACTCTGGGCACTGGCCAGCAAGGTGCAGTACAAGACTAGGGGAGGGGAGGAACAAAGGGTGAGCCAAAAAAGGGAGCAAACAAGGGTCCAGTCTTCCCAAAGCAACACTTCCAAAGCCTTGGATTTTGGTGGATTTGTGTCTGAACTAGGAGGAAACAAGGTGGAGGTAGAGATGGGGAGGTGGAGAAAGAAGGGAAAGTGATGATGAAGATGAAGGTCCAGGTGAAGGTGTGAAAGCGTGAAAGTGGAAGTGAAAGTGGAGGGGAAGGTGAAGGTGTGAAGGTGAAGGTGGAGGAGCTGAAGGAGGTGGTTGAAGTGAAGATGAAGGTCACTCACTCATCATCCGGTGCTGCCGCAGGACCTTGATGAAGTCGAAGGTGTTGAAGCCCAGGAGCAGAACTAGCTGGTTCTCACATTCCCGGTCATCGCTGGCAGTCTGGGAGGAGAAACACGGGATGTCCAGTTACCTCTGTGCCCACAGACCCTGGATCCCTGTTTTCCAGGGAGCTGAAGGCAAGAGGAGCTCAACAGCAGCAACAAACAAGGCCAGGAATAACAATCCTACCCCTCCCCAACTCCCATTTTTCCCACCAAGCCACGATGCCCAAGCCAGACCAGCACAAAAAAAGGAGAGAAACCAATCCCATGGATCATGATCTCCCATCAAACACCAACACCAACCCAACGACCTTCCTCTCAGGAGTTCCCTGTGAATTAAGACTAAGCCCAGCCTAAGTTTTTGGTGCAAATTCCTGCCTTCCAGGCAGGCAGAGATTCCAAGGCCACTGCGATCCTACAGATCAGATGTCCCCTGACCTTCAGGATCTCCAGCACTTCATCTGCCTTCTTCTGGGAGACGATGGCATCATCATAGAAGCGGCTGAGCTGCCGCTGGAGCCAGAAAGCATCAATGTCTCTGGGGTGCAGATCCTTCTTCTTAGAGCTCATCAGCTCTCCCGATGCCACGAGCTTGGGAAAAACCCCCAAAAACTGTTATTTCCCTGCAGCCTTGGTGTGGTGAAGTGAGAGTTTGGGGTGTCAGAGGGATATTCATTCTGGAACATCCATTTTGACAGCCATCAGAGAACTCCAAGGGTTCTCTCTACCCTTAAAGTCCAAGAGAACTCCCAATCCTCCAGATGATCCCAAGCCCATGCTCCACGTGACTCACGTTCGCTGAGAGGGTGCAACGGACAACGGCTTCGTCCCCTTCCATGTCATCATCCGATGCCTCGTCACGGACTTCCCCATAAATATCCTCATCCCCTTCCTGTGGAAAGCAGGGTTCTGGTAAGTGGCTTTTCCAAACATCCAAGAACAGCCTTTTCTTGACAAGAATGACTCATCTGGCAGCTCATTCCTGAGGGGAACAGCCTGACTTGTGCTTTTAGCAGGAATGTGACACTCCAGCTCAGGTGAAGCTCCACGTGATATTTCTAAAGAGGATTTGCCAGTGACTTCTCCAACAATCCCCTATTTAACCCTTTTTTCTCTCAGCCTCTTCCAAAACCAATCCCAGGGAGTGTTTCTATGCAACACCTCCACCCAGCACATCTGAATCCCTCTTTCCCTCCCCATCTGTCAAGTTTCCCCATGAGATCTAATTGTCACCATCTGTATCCCATCAGGCTGAGTCATGGTAAGCCTTGGATTAGCAGGATAAGGCACAAATCCTCCCCTGGCAGGGAAGTGGCATCTAAAATAATCCAGGTTCTTCCTGGAAGAGACACCCCAGCCTGGGCTAATGTCCCATTCCCAATGGGGCAGAGGAAAAGAGGATAAACATGATCCCTGCGGAGCAGGGGACCAGGGCTGAGTGATCTTCAGCCTCATCTCTTACCTCTTCATCAGACTCAAACTGCACATTCACCCCATAGGTCTCATCGATGTTGTCATCTGCAGGGAAGAGGGAAAGGAATTCAGCAGGAAATCTGGGCCACACATGCAAAATTCACAGATCCACATCCCACGCACATCCACATCCCATCCACACCTCAGAAACACGAAAGCAACATGGTCTGGGGGCTTGAAAACCATCCCAAAGTGTTTCCCTGTGTGCCAGCAGCCTTCCTGACCAGCCCCATCCCGGGAAAACATGCATACCCATATTCTGGATCTCCTTGTCCCCACCATAGTCAGTGATCTTCTTGCCCAGGTTCACCAGGACGTGGTACCGCGTGTCATCTGTCTGGCCCAGCAGAAGGTCAATCTCCTTCCGACGTTCCTTGTCCCGCAGCTTCTCATTCTTCAGCACAGCCAGGACCTCGTCAGCTGCCCCACAGAGGATGTCCCGTGGCTGGGAAAGGGGTGATAGACAAAGAATTCACCGTGGGAAGAGCAGTGTCATTGCTGACTCTTCCCAGAGCCTCCAAGCACCAGAAAGCAACGTCAACATGATGAAGGTGCCACCGGAACAATCCCGAGTACCAGAGCAGCACCAACGCAGGGCATAAAGGGAAGAACAACTTTTTTTGATGCCCAGAGAAGCTGTAGCTGCCTCATCCCTGGAAGCATCCCAGGCCAGATTGGACAGGGCTTGGAGCAACCTGGGCTAGCGGAAGGTGTCCCTGCCCATGGCAGGGGATGAGACTGGATGGGCTTGAAGATCCCTTCAGCCCAAACCATTCCATGTCTCTATGAAGCCAAGGGATGACAGGGATGGATTAATCAATCCAAGTGCTGGATCTCCCTCATCCAGGCTGTGATCCCAGCCTCACCTGGTCCCCCAGGGCTGCCTGGATGAAGCTCAGCAGGACCTCGTAGGTCTCGCGGGTCTCCTTGGTCTTGGGTTTGTAGATGATTCCCACCATCTCATCGATGCCCTCAGAGAGCAGAGTGTAGCCCTTCATCTTGTTGATGTCGTGCCTGTCCTCATCCCTCTTCCTCCTCCTGGGGACGGGGCAGGAGGAAAAGGAGATGGAGTAAGGGCCACAAAGTACCACAAGGCTCTTTTATTTATTTTAATTCTTCCCCTTCGATTTTCAGTTCATGACATGGAGCAAGTGACTCCAAGTGGAGAAAATAATGTGTTTGTAACTTCCAGGTTGGATATGTTTGATCTCCAGCCCTAAGCTCATACCACCCGGGGATTTTCCACATCCAAATATTCCCAACCCTGTTGAGCTGGAGAAAAGAAGTGTCCAGGGAGACCTTGGTGCCCAGAGGGGCTCCAAGAGAGGGACTTGGGAGAAGGGATGGGGAGACAGAACAAGGGGGAATTGCTTCCCACTGGAAAAGTGGAGATTTAGGAGGGATATTAGGAAGAAATTCCTCCCTGGGAGGGTGGTGAGGAGCTAGGATGGAATTCCCAGGGAAGCTGCACCATCCCTAGGAGTGTCCAAGGCCAGCTCGGACCCTGGTCTCACGACAGGTTGATGATTTTAAGGCCTTTAAAGTCCGTCCCAACCCAAACCTTTGCATGACCCCGTGGACCCCACCCTGTTTTTGGGCTGGAATTCCCAGCCCAGCTCCCACTCACTTGGCTCGTCTCTCCTCCTGCATCTGGGGCTTGGTCCTCTGGGCCTTGTCCCCCATGCGAGTCCCCTCCAGCTTCCCCACCAGCGACAGTACCTCCCCCGTGGGTTCATCCCGGCGCGTGCGGTCGATCAGGGACCGGTCGGCTTGGAGCACCAGGTTGGAGTTCTGGGGGGGGCACAGTCAGGAACGGGGAGAGAGAGGAGCTCAGAAGGGTCCTGGAACGGGACTGGGGCTCCTGAAAAGGGGCTGAGGGCCATTAGGGGGGTCCCGAAATGGGTCGCACTGTGGGATGAGGGGGGCTGGGATCCTGAATTAGGGTTGAAGGGGATTGGGGGGGGTCCTATACGTGTCTGAGGGGGCCTGGGGGGCCACCCCAGCCTGGTTCCCACTGTGGGCCTGAGGCGGGTCGGGGATTCCAAGCAGGGGGCTGAGGACAGTTGAGGGGATCCCAAAATGGGTCTCAGTGTGAGGCTGGGGCGGGCTGGGGATCCCAAATGTGGGGCTGAGGGGAGGTGAGCGCAGCGAGGGGGGAGCGGGCCACGGGACCAGGTTCACTGTACCGGGAGTGGGATTCACTGAACCGGGGGTGGCTCACGGTACCGAACGGAGGTTCGCGGCACCGCCGGAGGGTTCACGGCACCGGGTCCATACTCACCGCCTTGTACTCATACTGCAGGCTCCGGGCGGTCACGTCCGCCATGGCTGCAGCGGGGCCGGCGCCGGGATCGGGATCGGGATCGGGGCCGGTATTGGGGTCAGGGCTAGGGCCGGGGCCGGGGCAGGACGAGGCCGCGCCGCCGTCGAAACTTCCGGGTCAGGCGGAAACGGCGCCGCGACCCGGGAAAGCGTTAGCGCCCCTGGAGAGCGGTGCCGTGCCCATACATCATTCTGATTGGTTGATGGCGGCTGCCTCCCGCCCACCCGCGCTGAAAGATCGTCACGATTGGCTCAGCTGGAGTCCGCCGTGTTCCGATTGGTCAGAGCCGGCGCCGGCGCATCATGGAGTTTGAACACGCCGAGGCGGGGCACAGGCGGGGCCAGGGCGCCGTCCCTGTCTCCTATTGGCTGTTCCCAGGCAGGACGTGCCCCTTCGCCATGGCCGTGCCCCTGCCGGGCGAGGGCGCACGTGGGGGCCCCGCAGTGCCCCAGGGCGGCCCTCAGCACCCAAAATTGTCCCCGTGGCCCTCCTTGTGCCCCAGCCCGGGGGTTCCTGGGCATTGGAGGGCCTCTTAGCGTCGCGGGGCTCCCTGGACACTGAGGCGCCCTGAGCACTGACGAGGCCCTGGGTGCCCACCCAGTGTTGTGGCGCCCACTGGGGTGTCATCACCCCCTTCTCCGTGCCCTCATCTGCTTCCCAGCAGCCTGGATCCCATGGTCCTGGAGGACAGGGCCTGCTGGAACCCCCCGAGCACAGGGGTGGGCATGGGGGCTGTGCTGGGCACATCTGGATGAGAGGAGTGACAGAACCCACCTTGCCCCCGTGTCTCCCCCGCAGCACCTCACCTGCTCATGCTGGGCGTCTCAGCCCACCCCACTGCCTCGTGCCTACCTGCCCGCTGCCCACCCTGCGCTGGCTCTTCCAGGTGAGCCCTCTCACCACAGCGTGACCCCCTCCTGTGATACCTCCCCAATCACCTCCTCTTTCCTTTGGCAGCTACCTGGCCTTGCTGGGACATCCAACACCTGGGGTGGGCACAGGGTGGGCATGGGGCTACCTCACCAGAGTGCCCCCCAAATCCTGCTGGCACAGCCCCCTCGCCATCTCCATGCCTGCAAATGATGCCATTGCCCCCTGCCCAGCTGAGTTTTGACCCACTTGGACACTGCCCTGAGCCCCTTGAGCGAGGTGACCCCCAGGGTGGGGGCCACAGGGGTTCTGCCCACCCTGCTGGCCCCCTGTCAGGCCCTCTGCTTCTCCCAGGGGTCCATCCTGCTCCCGGTGCCCAATGGGGACAGAGACCAGTGCCACATGCCCTGCGGGTGCCCCACATGCACCAGGGACACTGCACCCTCATTATCTCTGCCCTGCTAATTAGGGGAGCGGTGCCAGTGCCAGTTCCTGGAGAGGTGCCTGTCAGCCATGACAGCTTGGCCCTGCCCTAGCAGGAACATCACCACAGGAGTTTTGGGGCCCCTTGGTGACACAGCAACTACACCCCTCCAGTTCCTGGAGGGCACCCATTTGTGCCACCATGCCGACAGTGCCCACCTGGCACTCCTCCACCTCCTCCTCCTCCTCCTCTCCTTCCTTGTCCTCACCTGGGCAGATATCCTGGGAAAGTACCCCAGGCAGGGACCCCTAGGCAGGTACCCTGCCCATGGACCCTGGACAGGGACCCCAGACAAATATCCCCAGCAAGTATCTCAGGCAGGGACCCTGGGCAAGTATCCTTGGCAGGATTCCTGGGCAGGTACCCTGGGTCAGGCAGCTCCCAGCCAGGCCCAGCCCATCCATGCCCACAGGACCATGTCCAATGGGATGCCATTGTCCTGTGCCACCTGCGGGTGGGTGACAGGAGCTGCCTGGGTCCCATGCCAGAGCCGGGATGCAGCTGCTGTAATTCCTTTATTCCAGCCACTTGCACAAGCACAAAGCGGGCAGGGCCTGGCTGCTGGCACTGGCATGCTCACTATGGGCACCTGGGGCACAGTGGTACCAAGAATGTCACTGGGGCCACATTGGCACCAGGAATGGCACTGGAGATGGCAGCAGGGATGGCATCAGGGCTATGCCAGCACAGGGGATTGCACTGAGGACAGGCATGGAGGTGGGGAACAGGCACACACTGGATACTCCCTCACCTCTTGTGCCCCTCCCCAGAGAATTTTTTTGGCTCCTGAGTCCCCAGGCCATGGCCAGGATACTGTGGGAGCCACCAGACACTGTGCCACCCCCAGGGCACTGGTGCAGTGGGTGGCACAATGTGGGGGGCACCTGGTGTGGGGTCCATCCCTGACCCTCCCTCTCTCACAGGTCCCAGTGCTGGCACAGCCCAGAGGCAGCTGACCAGGAGGTAGGAGCCTTGTGCTAGGGGATGTGGGTGACGTAGGGCACCCCTAAAATGTCCTTGTGCCCTTTTTGGAGCCCCCCATGCCTGTGCTACAGCCCCTGTGGTGGCCACCAGCACCCGCTGGATGGGCACCAGGCACTGGGGGGCGTTGGGAGGCACACAGAGGGTCCCATTGTGTCCCTGACCACCCCGCCTCCAGCCCCCCGTCCCCCTGGGGCCACCTGGCACAGGTGTGTGTCCAGCTGGAGCAGGATGTGCCTCCTTGGCCTCAGGGAGATGCTGGAGAAAGGAGGGGTCCCTATCCCCCCACCCCATCCTGGGGTCTCAGGCCACTGGCACCCCAAAACTTAGGCTGGGCTGGGTGTGGTCAGCCAGCCTGACCAGAACCCAGACTGGCCAAGCTGGTCTGAACTGGGCTGGACTGAATTGGGATGAACTGAGCCTGGTTGAACTGAGCTGAGCCTGTTTTGGCTGAGCCAGGCCAGCAGAGCCAGGCTGAGCCAATCTGGGCTAAGCCAAGCCTGGTTAAGGTGACCTCAACTGGACTGAGACAAATCGGGACACCCCGAACTGGCCTGAGCTAAGCATGGTTGAACTGAGCTGAGCTGGGCCAAATTAAACTGAGCTGACCTGACCTGATCTGGACTGAGGTAAGGCAAGCTAACTGGTTCCGAATCAACCTCAACCAAGCTAAGATGTGCCAGATGGTTCTGTCTGACCCAAGGCAGGCTAAACTGAGCCAGCTGGTTCCAATCCAACACAACCGGTTCCAATCCAATCTGAGCTGTGCTGAGCTGACTGGTTCCAATCTGATCCAGCCTGATCCAATCTGAAACCCATCCAAGCCAGAATGAACTGAGCTGAGCCCAGCCAAGCTGACCTGAGCTGATTGGTTACGATCTGACCCAAGCCCAGCTGAGCTGAACTGAGCTGGGCTGAGACAACTGGTTCTGATATGACCCAACTGGTTCTGCTCTGATCCAGCGGGTTCTGATCTGACCTGAACCAAGCTGAGCCGAGCTCAGCTGAGCCAGCTGGTTTCGGTACGACCCAGCTGGTTCTGATCTGAGCCGGGCCGAGCTGGCTGGCTCTGGCTCTGGCTCTGGCTCTGACCCGAGCGGTTCCGACCCGACCCGACCCGCGCCGTGACGTCACAGCGGGGCGTGGCCCGCGGAGCCGCGCGGCGCGCACCCGCCGCCGCCCCTCACGGCCG
>JAWWMP010000190.1:0-12588 GCA_035047865.1 Dendrocincla tyrannina
ATGGAGGGGATGGAGGGGATGGAGGGGATGGAGGGGATGGAGGGGATGGAGGGGATGGAGGGGATGGAGGGGATGGAGGGGATGGAGGGGATGGAAGCTACTGTGCAACCAGACATCCCTTCCCCTCCCCAAATCTGTTCATATAGAAACCATTTTCCACTTCAGGACCTGCATCCCCAAACTTCCATACAAACACAGGATACACTTCAATAAAGGTAATCATAAAGTAACAATAAAAAAAATGAACTCACTAACAGTTTGTAAGTGTTCCTTCTATCCCACAGCATTCTCAGAGCAAAAAAGAGGCAAAGCTTACCTTGCATAATGCACAAAAGCAGGTATTTACATGCAAACCCTCTCCTTTCCTCCCTGCAATGAGCCCAGAACTGGGGTCAGAGGGCTGGGGCAGACCTGACTCACCTGCAATGGGTTTGTCTGGAGGGTCTGAAGGACAGGCTGGGTGTGCTGGACACACCTGAGCACCCACTAAGGGACCTGTCACCTGAGAGGGGACACTGTAACCATGGAAGTGGCAGTGAGGACAAGGGGACCCCCAGCCCCAGACAGGGCTGGCAGCGAGAGACACTGGCACAGTGCAGGGAGCACCACAAGCTGTTTTCTCAGAGATTTACACAGAAATTCCTGATTTTAGACCCCTCTGTTGGGCGTGTTGGCAGCTCCTGCCCCCAGCCTGCCCTTTGTGTCAGGGATTGACAGTGTCTCCATCACTTCTACACAGTCTGCCCTCAATGCACAGCGAGGGCAGGACTCCACTCAGCTCCTCAGCAAAGCACAAGACACAACATTTCCAGTTCTCAAACTGCATCCCCCCCCTTTAGCCTGGATTCTCCTGGCCCTCTTATCCTGACAAGATTAATTAAGCTCCAAAAGAAGGGTCAAAACACTTAGGAAAAATCCCTTGTAGACTCTGAAGGAGAACGAGGTATTTGTCTTTAGGAGAACAAGGTATTTTTCTTGAAGTGGGAAACTTTGTTTTCCACGTCAATCTCGTGGAAAATTTCGCTTCCCAGCCCAAAAAATCCAGCTGCCTTTTCCCACTTGGCAGCAGAATCCAGCACCTTGCACTGAATAATCCCTGTTGAGCTCAAACCCAGGTGACAGAGCCATCACTGCCCGGGTGCAAGTGCAGGGGCTGAGGCTCTGAGCACATCCTGAGCACCCCAAGGCACTTGGGATGGATGGGACACCAACTGCACTTCCAGGGTTGCTGAGCAACTGAGTCTGATGGGAAGGAATCATTTTAACACTCAGCCTTTTACACAGACAAGTGGCCAATTCAGGGGATTGGGATAAGTTCAGAAAGGAAGGAAGGAATGAGGAAGAAAAGCTGCATTATAGGGCTAAGAGACTGGGGTTTATCATTCTGCAATTCCTCCCTCTGAAACAGAAAATAAACCTCCTTAGATTAGGCTAAAAAAAAAATCTCTCTTTATAAGCTTTTGCCACTATCCCAACCCTTTCATTGCAGGAACAGCTCATTCTTCTACTGCAGTGAAGACATTATGATGATGATGATGATGAAGATGGGCAAACAAACCCTGGGCTCCATGACTGCAAATGTTCTCACAGGAAGTGTTTTAGAGATTAAAAGTAACTAATGAAAAAACCCTGAACAAACAGACAACAACAAAAAAAGCCCAACAACACTCAAGTCTGCCACAAAGACCCAAACCCCACAACTTTTGTCTCTAAATCAGAAAACTCCTGGTTGTGGTTATTACTAACAAAGGTTTCTAAGAGACTTAAATGCTCCTCAGAGCCACCCCCTTCAGCCTAAACATTCATTAAACGAATTAATATTGACACATTAGAAAAATGACTCACTACAAAACACAACTTTGGCTGCATGTGTCACCAAAGGCAAAAATATTCCACCAGGAGCTGGTTTGATGCTTTCAGTGCAGTTTTTAGGTTTGTTTTCTCTCTCATGGGCTGTTTTTGGCCTCGTGTGGGATGGGTTTCTGCAGCAAGTTATGCAAAGAATGGCAGTGTCCCTGTTTTACATTAAACCTGAAGGCATAAATTACATATTGAACCTCGGGGATCAGGGGACTGCCAACAGCAGGGCTGGCTCTGAGGGTGACCCTGCTCTGAAGTGCTCACAGAGGCTGCTAATGGTTATTTGCAGGGCTCTGCCACTGCTCATCCTAAAGGCCAAGAGGACCCTGTGGATGAAGCCTCCCTGTGTCACCTGTGTCCCTCAGCATCACCACAGGGGCACAGGGAGGCCAAGCTCTCTATTCAGCACTCAAAGAGCAGGAATGCACCCCTTTTCCTCCCCATCCTTCCTTTTCCCAGAAGGAGGGAAGCATTTCCACCTGCCCAGACCCAACTGGGTGGCCCTTCATTACCTGTCTGTGCATTGACAGGCACCAACAGTGAGCAGGAAAAGCAGGAATCAGGGGAGATGGAAGGAGCTGGGAGGAACTGAGAGCCCAGGGCTGCTCAGAGCATACAGAGCTCTCTGTTTTGCAGCTCCCTTTCAGTTTTTGCCTGAAAATGTCAAAACAGACACGGGGGAAGAGACAGGGGGCTGTTTGCAAAGGGCAGCGACGCCCCAGTGAGGCTTGGAGTGTGGCACTTGCTGTTGCAGCTCACAAGGATTCAAATCTAATGGAAAGTACCAAAGAAAAAAGGTTTGTTCCTGATCAGCAGGCACAAAAATAGAGTTTGAGGCAGGCAACAGCCAGGTTTGCTTTCAAGCTGAAACACAACAGTGGGAGAAGCCAGCAGGAAAGCCAAAGTCATGTTCAGATGATTAATATCCATGATCTTTCTGGGAAAAAACCTCAGTTTCTGCTAGAGAGAGAATACATTCAGCCACTTCATTTCAATACTTGCAAGACCTGGTCCTGAGAGAACTTGATACTCGACTATCTTTTGCTTATGTAATGACTGGGGAATACTGGATTTCATCAACATCCCCTGGGAAGACAGCAGGAGCTGCTGGTGGGAACTGAGTGGATCTGCATAACTACAGCACTGACCCACGTGTTGGGTGGGTTTTCCCTCTATTTCCAGTCTTTAGGCAAAGCTGAAACAGCAGCAGGGGAGGAAAAAAATACCTAATCCCCTGGCAGAGCTGGTTTTTAGCCACCAGAATGAGAGTAAGTGCTGGAAGCACCTCACAGGAATTGCTCCGTGCCAGATTCCAGCCACCAGTTTACAACATCCGGCCTTTCATGTCCAAACAACTGGACCAGTTTCCCCTGCCCTCAGTTCCTGCTCATCTTTCTCCCTGAGGACACTGGGGAGGAGAGGGAATGAAATGTCCTTTCCAAGCTGTCACTCAGCAGAGCCCCGGCACAGGAATGTGAGGGCAAGGCAAGCCAGGGCATCAATCCCCACAACAGGGCTGGAAAAAGAGCTTGGAAAAACCCTTGGGCTCTCACCTGTGCTCGTAGTGGTGGGACAGGAGGCCAGAAGAAGGCTGGATGTCCACCTGGAGGATGGTTCTGACCGGGGACTGGAAAGGTGTGCCAGAGCTGAGCGAGCGGAAGGTGCTGAAGTCGTGGGTTCCCAGCAGGAATTGTGCTGCCTCCTGCATGGCAGGGATGTTCAGGGGGCTGCAATTAAACACACACAGCAGAGGGAAAAGAGAATCAGGCGGGATCAGCATCTTAGAGGGGCTCAAAGTGCAAGGAACCCATGAGAAGCCTGAACCTGGCACATGGAATTGCCCTGGCAGCGCCGTGGGAATGCATTTGGATGGAGCCTGTCTTGGAATGGCCCAAACCACAAACCAAAATGCCAAGTGACCTGAGGTCTGAAGGTATTCAAAGCCCCAGGCCTGAAGGGCTGGCAGGCAGAGACTTCTTGCCCAAACCTTCATCCTGCTGTGCTCCTTGGAACAGTTCAGCTGAAATAACCCCACCCAAACTGCTGGAGGCAGCTCAGGGCAAGAGAGCCTTGTGGGTCCCTTCCAGCTCAGAATATCCTGTGACCAAAATGCTTTGCAGGATCTGGATCCTATAAACTGGAAAAGATGCTGCCAGGTAAAAAAAAAACAATCAAACCTCATGATGGTTTTTCAAACCTTAAATTTGCAAGAGCCAGAAGAGGAAATGAGGAAGCAACAGAAATGGAATGAGGGAGCAAAGGGGCAGAGATGAAACCAAGGTGGGGATGCCCAAGAAAAGGCCAAGGGCGGAACTCAGAATCTCAAGTGTCATTCAGACTTCTCCATCTGAAGGTCTGTTCAAAAGAGTCTCAGGCAAAGGAATTTGGGCAGATTCACTGGTGTCTTTGCTGAGCAGATGCTTATTTTGATTGTATTTCTGTAAACTGCTCCTAAGAAAAGCCTGAGCGAGCACACACGAGCCTGGATTAGGCTGTTCAGGTCCTACCAGAATCAAAATGTTTCTGAACAAAACCAAACCAAACCAAAGAAAATCAAGAGGAGATTTTCCAGCATCATTAAGTTCTTTTCACTGTGTTGCAGAAGAAGAAGCAGCCCTCCCAGCATCCTGCTCCCACCACAGCACTGATGGCTCCTGACTGCCAGCTCAGCTCCCTGCAGAGCTCTGACGTGCATTCTGTGTTTGACACGCCCCAGATGTGCTCAGGAGAGCACACACAGGAGCTTCCCCACTGCTGGCAGCCCAAATATCCCACCTTTTACTAAGAAAAGCTTCCTCCCCTTCGGAATTTCTGATACTCTCACTCTTTCCTCCACGTGCTGCTGCCATTTGAGAAAATTCATTGCAGTGTCTGGGCTTGGTTAAATGCTGTTTCACAAAGCCTGTGATTAAGGCACATGGTGCACACAACATCCAATTCTGCCATTTCATATTTGTTTTTCCCTTCCACAGCCCACAGAAGAGAAAGTCAGCAGTTTAATGTTAGGGCAATGTCATCTCCAGCCCTCTCCTACGACAGCTGAAATTACATTTTCCCCCATTACCCACAACTGTTAGCCAATAGTGGTGATGGAATTACCACAACTGGCTACAAACCTGGTTTGCTCCAACGCTTAGAAATCTCCAGGTTTCCTGAATGTATGCTCATTTCAGTACAGCAGAAACTAAAGGAATGATAACAAATTATTTTCTGGGGTTTGTTTGCTTTTTTTTCTCACCCACTGTTTATCATGCCCTAAGATTTTATTTTTTTTTTTTTTTAAATGGCAGCGAATTTGTTTTTCTTCCCTTGCATACACAAGGACTGATTTGTTATGACTCGGTGCTTACTCCAAGAACACAAGTGAATACTGAGCTGGAGACCCTGATTTACTATTCTAGGGTCACTTGGAGCCAGTGGCTCTCACTATTCAAACACTCGGGGAACAAGAGGGGAGATTCAGAGAAACAGGACTAGGGGAAAATAATTAATAAAAGAATTCTCAGCCTTCATTTCCCCTGCATGTGAAGTGGCACCTCAAAGCCTGAGATGTGCTGGCCACGCATTGGTGCCACTGTGCATCTCATCAGAGCCCTGCTCCTTCAGGCAGGGCTGCCTGGGCACCCTGGGGAGCTCAGCTGAGGAAACGCTGGCCCTGCCATGGGGAGGGACACACAAAGTCCCTGGGGGACCTTGCCCAGAGCCAGGGAGTGTTGGGGCAGCGCTGAGTGTGCCCAGCACGGGCACAGCTGGCAGATGCTGGGAGTGCCAGGGCTCAGTGACCACAACTCAGGGCATTGCCCCACTGAAATCCCAGCAATGCCCACAGGGAATGAGGCCCCACATGTGGAAATTACCCACTTCCTACTTCCCCCAAAAGCCAAGCCTTTCACAGAATCCCTGAGGTTGGAAAAGCCTTCCCAGCCCCTGGAGCCCACCCTGTGCCCAATGCCCACCTTGTCACTGAGTGCCACATCCAGTCCTGCCTTAGGCACCTCCAGGGCTGGGCACTCCAAACCTCCCTGGGCAGCCCCTTCCAATGCCTGACCACCCTTTCCATGAGGAAATTCCTCCTGATGTCCCACCTGCCCCTCCCCTGGCCCAGCCTGAGGCCATTCCCTCTCCTCCTGTCCCTGTTCCCTGGCACAGACCCCGATCCCCCCGAGCCTCCTCCCCTGTCCCAGGGTTATACAGAGACAGAAGGTCCCCCCTGAGCCTCCTTTTCTCCAGGCTGAGCCCCCCCAGCTCCCTCAGCCTCCCCTCTTCTCTCATATTCATGGCTCAGGTGGCTCCCCAGGGATCCCCCCTGGCAGACACTCACCCTCCTGCAGGAGCCCAGCACAGATCCTTCTCAAACACGGGCACCTGGGAGTGGTGGGCACAGCCCAGCAGCAGCCGGTAGATGTAGGTCCTGGAGAGGGCAGAGTAGCGGGCATGGAAGGTGCTGGGCACCCGGTGGGCACTCAGGATGCTGCAGGGACAGAGCGGGGTGAGGGACATGGACAGAAATGTCACACATTAATTCAAAAGGTTTGGACTCGTCACCATGTCGAAGGGAAGTGAAACAAGCAGTGGATTCCTGGAGAAACTGCACTTATAATTACTTAGATAGAATCATGGAATCTCCTAAGTTGGAGGGACCTTAAAGATCAGCCAGTTCCACCCCCTGCCATGGGTAGGGACACTTTCCACCAGCCCAGGTAGCTCCAACCTGGCCTTGGACACTTCCAGGGATGGGGCAGTCACAGCTTCTCTGGGCAACCTGTGCCAGGGCCTGCCCACCCTCCCAGCCAGGAATTTCTTCCCAATACCCAATCTAAACCTTCTCTCTGTCAGTTTGAACCCATTCACCCCTGTCCTGTCACTCCAGTCCCTGATGAAATATCATTCTCCTGACAGCCCTGACCAAGGACCTGCACCTGAAGGTGCCACAGGCATCTCTTGGCTCAGTCAAGTCAGACTCAGTGTGTGTGTGTGTGATGACAGAGGGCTCTTCTGCCTTATCTAAGCCAGGACAAGGGGCAATGGGTTCAACCTGACATCTGCAATCACACACACACTGACTCTGACTTTGGGTCATCTACCAACACCTTCTGGGGACACTCACACTGTCACAAGAGGCTAAGACGGAGCAGTTGAGAAAAGGCAACCAACAGGGTGTGATTTCTCTTGCACAGAAACCAAACACCTCACCCAGCCCATCAAACTGCATTTCACCTCTGGCTCAGTGTTCCTGGCCACACTCAAGGCGAGAGGCAGCCCCTGCCCAGCTGCCCCAGCCCAGGTGAGGAGCACACCTCCCAACCCTTCCCCTCCTGCTTCTGCACATCCCAAACCCAGTGGGAAGGACCCTCCCAGCAACAGAGCCCTCTGTGCCCTCTCCCAAGGGCAGCTCTTTGGAGCAGATGGAGACACTTGAAGCTGGGTCACCTCCCTGCCACCTCCAAGACACAGCACTTGGCTGCAGCACTGAAAATAAAGGTGAATCCCCCCAGCCCCGAGGTGGAGTCTGAGTGAAACCAGCAGGATGCTGCTGGCGCAGCCCTTGGGAACCCTCTCACGTCACATGAACGTCCCCAAAAGCCATTTTCTGCACTAGTCTACTCATCTCCCACTGACCCCAGGCAGTGCACTCAAGAGGGAGCTTTCCAGGCAGCTGAACTTCCCTGTTTGCCTCCACTACCAGAGGGAGAAAGTGTGTTGCTCCAAGGCAATGCCACCACTGCCACCACACACAGCCAGAAGGGAGGGCACTGAGGCTGCCCCTTCTCCCTGGCAAGGGACAAACAGAGCTCCCTGTGTGTCTGCAGCTCCCTTAAGGTGTCACCACAGCAGCTTTCCCTGCATTTGAGTGTCCCTCAGCTCAGAGAGTGGCTGCTGCCTAATTCTGCTGTCCTGTCACACAGCACAGCCTCTCTGCAGGTGTTCCTCTCCTTAGAAGGGAGTTTTCCTCCTGCTCTTTGCCCTTCTGCATTTGGCATGGTGAGGAGAAGGGACCCAGACAGGGTGAAAAACCCAGGATACCATTTGGGACCACGTAACAGTGAAATCTATTTACTTACTCTAAAAAGGTTGGTGCTTGGGGGATTTTTGCCAGCTCAAGAGCCTCTGGCTCACATGCCTTGACTGCAAAGGCTCAGACCACAGAGGAAGAAATCAAAGCTGAGCACAGGCCTCCACAAAGCTTTGCAACAACAAGCCCAGGAGATTCCTTCACTGCTGTAAACTATCAGGAGAAATGCAAACTACATCCTCCAGGCCCACAGTGGAGTTTGAGCCCAGGACTCTCCAGCCTCTTCTAAACACAATAATGAAATTATTACACTTCTCTTCCTCTGTCTACATGCCTCCACAAGCATGTCATCTATCTGGAGCTCCTCTTGTTAACACTTCTGTGATTTTTATTAAATAAGCATCCTTTTAGGGTGATTCTTTCAGAGAGGTCTATTTATGCCCACATAATTCTTCAAGACAGGCATCCTCTCCTGCCTCTGCTAAGATGCAATAGATTCCTTCTAGCTACGAGTGTCTTTCCAGCATTTATTCCAGCAGCTGCATTTCAGGCCTTGTTAAGATCCCTTTTTTTTTTTTCAAATGGGTAAATAATGGTAAATAAAAACTCGTGGCATTCTTTACCTTTCCAACAGAGCCTGAATTTCCGAGGGGGTGGAAGGGAAAAAAGGCTCAAAGACACGTAGCTAGAAATGCCAAAGATGTCCTGCAGAAGCACATCCTGCTCTCCCCACTGCAAAGAGGGAATAAATGCCAATTTGCAGGAGGTGGGAGGAATCCCAGCCCTGCCTTGTCACTCAGACAACTCTCACTGTGTGCTTACAAAACCAAACCAGGAACAGGAGGTGTGAGTTTACCCTTGGCATTCCCATCCCTACTCAGAGGGACAGCAAAGTCCTCCTCAAATCACCCCATCTCTGCAACACACTCTTGATCTTTGAGACCAAAATCCTCTCACATGTTTGACAAGTTCAAAAGACAGAGCAGTTGATAGAGGGGACCCATCAGGCCACAAAGAAGGTTATTGTGGCTGATGGTACAGTCAGCCTGCTTGGAATCTTGTTTTCCTTCCAAGCTCCATCAACAACAATGTGTTCTCACAAAGATCCCTCTCCCCATCACCCCCTGCTTGCAAACCACATGAAAGGTTTGAGTTCCCTCCTCAGCACTGGGAGAGAATTCTTCTTGGCACAGTAATATTTGCAGAGGGAGGGGATGGCTGCTGAGCACACGTGGGCTCATGCCCAGCACTGGGCTCCTTAATGGGAAGCAGATGAACCATTTTTTGGAAGATTCAGCCTCAGGGAGAAGGAAAAACTTCCTGACAGACTCAGGCTGACTGAGCAGGGCTGGATTGCATTCTGTCAGAAGGTATCACCTCCTGAAACCTTCAACACCTTCTCCCCTCTGTGAGATCCCACTGCTGCTGCCTTTTGGAGATGGTCTCCAAAAGTTTAAACTTCCTTCAGCAGCAATCCTGTTTGCTCTTAGGATGAGCCCAGTTACAGCTATGGATCTGTGTGACTTCCAGCACTGAAAACAGCAGGGTCCCAACAGCACTTTGAGCTCTCCAGGACAACTTAATCCACTAAAGCTCAACACACAACTCGCATGTTACAGCCCCAAATTCAGGGAAGAGACTGAGATTCAGTGGCTGGTGATGCTCACAACAGACTGACCATAACAGACTCACTCCCTGGCTGGAAGATCAGATAGTTTTGTTCCCAAACTGCTTCAGTCTTTTAAGGAAGGAAACCAAAACTATGACCTACTTCGTGTTCCCTCTTGCTGCTGAAACATCCAGAAGGCTTTGACTTCCAGGGTGTACAGAGTCTGACCTAGTTTTCAGTCTGAGCAAAATTAACAACCAAAACCCTGCACAAGTCAAATTCTGTTTCAGAATCTTATTTTTAATTCTGGAAAGAAATCATCTCCAGCCCCACCCCAGAGCAGCTGCTTTAGTGTCTTTGCACACATGTCAGGGAAGGTGAGAGCTGTCAAGGGACAGGAACTCCCAGTCAGCCTGAGAGAGAGATTTGTTTTGTGGCCTCTCACTGCTGAGGAATTGAGCTGCTGCTTCAGGAGGCCAGTGGAGGAACTGGATTTGTGAGTGCAGAACTGTCAATCCCCTGTTACCCTGCTAATATTCCACCTCAGGTTTGGGTGCATGACCTGACTTGTTCCTGCATGGCTGTCCCTGGGCTGGGGAGCAAAAGCAGGGAAATCAGGATCTGCTTTTCTTCCAGGTGCCCCCTGTGAAACCTTTAAGACTCAACCAACTCTGCAAACTGCCAAAACACATTTTTGCAAATAAGGTGGCGGGGGAGGGAAAATTCCCTTCTGGATTTCTGGGGGGTGACATCCAGATGGATTTCTGGCAGCAGCCAAGCTCTGTATGCAGCTCAAGCAGCACAACAAACCACCTCACACTGCCCTTTGGGCTGAGCTCACCTGCTCAGGGACAGCACAGGAGGGTCCCACAGGGGGACAGTGACACCTGAGCTAACATGGACAGGCAGGACACTGTCAGGGTCACAGGGAGAAGGCAGGGTGGCCTTATGCTGGTCCTGCAACTGGCTGGGGATTGTCAAAGGCACTGTAAACATCAGGGGAAAAGGTCAGATAAAACAACCCAACAGCCACTAACAGGAACTATGTGCCTGCAGACATGAGGCTCTCACAGGGCCTTCCTGCCCTCTTTCCTGAGCTCAGATTCCAAGGATTTCTCTTCCTCTTCCCCTTCACCCTCTGATGGCTCCCCTGGTGCTCGTTCAGAGGTGAAAGAATGCAGCTGGCTGAGACAGATACTGCAGCTTCTGCTCCAGCTGAGATCCCAAAGATAAAAGGTCCCACAGTGTTTAAATAAATGCAAAGCATCACCTACTCACAGCTCCAGAAATCCTGCAGGAAAACACTGGAAAACCCAATCCTGAGGCCATGAGAGCTACAGGCACTAAACAGTTCTTTGGCAGAGACCTACAGAAGGTACATAAGTGGGAGCCCAGTCCCAGCAGACCCTCCTACAGCAGTAAGGGCCAAACCAGCAGTGTGTCACACACACTCCTGACCATCAGCACGGCTGGAATCTGTTCCCTGGAGTCACTGAGCCCTCTGGGCATGGCACAGGAGAGTCCCTCCACCTGACCCTGCTCCTTGCCCCACAAAGCCTTGGGAATGGCCACTGTTCCAGCAGCTGATCCCTGCAGTCCATCCCTGAGCCTGGAGCAAGTTGTGTCAGGGACTGCTGAACACCATGGGAGACCTCCTGGGAAAAAGGCAACACCAGCAGTCCCCTCTCCCTCCCCCAGACCCCAAACCATTGGAGCACCTGCCCATTCAGAGCTGGATTCCCAGTTCCCCAAGCTCTGGAGAACTGGAATCCTCCCTTGCAAAACCAAGATTAGATGCAAGGATGATGTCAGCCCTCAAATCCCAGGCTTTGCTCTGTCAGCATTTGGGCCAGGCCCTGTTGCACAAAGAAGAGATTAGAAAATAAAGCAGAGTGGAGTTCACAGTCACAGTGCTATTCCTACACCAACCCCTTCCCTGGGCTGGGGAGGGTGTGCTTTTATGTCCTGGGCTCCTGCTCTGGCACAGGGACTTGGCCTCCAGAACCTTCCTTTATGTTCCCATCACCAGACATCAGAGAGGTGACAGCAATGTGACAGGGAGAACCTGGGCCTCTGAGGGATCACCAGCTGGAGTCCTGCACCCAAATTCTGTTGCTTACCTAAATACCTCCCATAAAACACCCACCTTCTTGCACAAGGCTCTGAAGAGCTTTGAGCCTCCCTGGCTGTGCCTTTGAAGAGTTCTTAGTTTCTGCAAATAAGACCAAGTCACTGAGGAAAGAACAGAGCAGAGCAAAACAGCTGCTGCCAAATGACACGCTGCTTCTGTGACCCAGCACGGATGGGGCTTTGAGCCTAAAAATCCCACTGTTTCAGTCAATTCACACTTGAACCATAAAACAGCACCTACATCTGGGGGAAGAACCAGGAGACACCTGACAGAGAACCTGCACAGCTTGGGAAGAGAATCAAAGAACATGAAATTCACTCCCTCTTTTGAAACCTCCCCAAGGCATAGGAATTGCTGCTGTCACTGCTGCACGTCCCCAGCAGGAACTCTTGGCTCCAGGACCATTTCCTTGGCCCTTGCAGAACAAGGGCACTCTGAAATGCTGCCAGAAGCACCAAGTGGAACCTGACAGCCCTGGAGTTCTGATGGGGGCGACTCCAGCCAGGGCAGGGAGTCACCACTCCCAGGGGCACACTGAGCTCCTCCTTCAGGGCTGCCAGCACAGAGCATCCCCCACAACAACGACAAGGGTGGAACAAGGCTGACCTTTAATGTGCCACGGGGTTCTTTTTTATATTTTTATCTATTTTTATCTATTTCTATAATTAATATAACTAGTTAGATTAATTATATCTTAACATACTCAGCGTTGATCATATATTAATTATTGCTTGTGTTAATAACTATATAATCAAATAAATTATATACCTACTCTGTATTAGGTGTTTTATTAAGAATTCTATATTATATGCTGATAATACAGTATTGTATCTCTCTATAGTATGTAATATATAAAGTACAATATATAAGATATACTGTACACCATCTCTAATGCCTATACACCATCTCTAATGCCTATACACCATCTCTAATGCCTATACACCATCTCTAATGCCTATACACCATCTCTAATGC
>JAWWMP010000190.1:12688-25669 GCA_035047865.1 Dendrocincla tyrannina
CTATACACCATACATAATATAGTTTAATATCACATAGTGACATGATCACTAAATTTTTTTAATTTTTAATGTTACTTTCCCAGTATTAATCCTATTAATCACTTTAATCCTGCTGTAACCACAGCACCAACACCCATGCAAGGGAGTGATTTCCCAGCACAGACCAGGGGCAAACCACCCCCCCCATGCTGGGAGCTCCTCGCAGCATCCCCTCCCTGGTCCTGCCCCGACTCACCGGATGGCCTCGGGCCTGAGGTGGCAGTTCAGGCTGTGCTGCAGCTGCTTCCCACTGAGCTGTGCCTTGCCCGGGGCCCTGTGGATGTCCAGGTGGGCGGCGTTGCAGAGCGCGTGGACCCCGCTGTCCGTGCGGCTGGAGATGTGGAACTTGATGGGAGTGAGGGGCTTGAGGTTCTGGGCAGCCTTCTGAAAGGCAGCACCAAGAGGGGTCAGCATCCTCACCCTCCTCATCCTCCTCCTGGATGTGCCACTGATGGCTCTGAGAAGGGACCCAGAGTTATCCAGGAAGCCACAGAGAGGAGCCTCTTTGGGGCACTTCTCCCAACACCAGTGGCTCGTCCCTCTTTGTGCTGAAATCACCTCAAGCAGAACCACCCAAAGAGCCACTTGAGCTTCCCCACGTGTAGAAAATCAAGTGATTCATGTCCCAGGCCTTTGGTTTGGTGAGGGGGAAACAAGGCAGAGGATTAACTGTTTAAACCCACCATCCTTGCACTCACTGCCGAAAAGCCAAGCCTTGAAGGGATGGAAGCAGCACAGGGAGGTGTGAATGGCACCAGCCAAGCCTCTGAAGGAGCTCAGGCTGCAGCCTTTGCAGGCCAGGAGGGTGGAAAATACTGTGGTTGTTGCTGCAGGCACAAGCTCTTTTCCAGCCACAATGGGAGCAACACAACTCCATCAGCTGTGGGGAGCACAGGAGGGGGAGCACAGCACTGAGGCCACGCATTTCCTGGGAAATATCAAAATCAACTGAGCTGAGAAGCAGGACACAGCTCTGAAAACACACCAGCAGCTGAGGAGCTGACATGGAGCTGCCCCAGCAGGTACAGCCAAGCACAGCATGGACACACAGCCCTGGCAGACACTGGAGGGGGGTTTTACATATATTTTTCCCTATATATTCCTCAGTTTCAGACTGTTTTCTTCAGGAGCCAGAGCTGCCTTAACATTCAGGTGCTGCCTCACTCAGCCCAAGACTTCTGGCACAGCAGGACTGAAGCAGAAAATAACAGCCTTAATGACACCATCACTGAGTTCAAGCTTATTAGAGCCAAAACCCCCTAAAATTGCACTGCAGCTGAGGTGCCCTTTAAAAATGAGTCAGCAAAGTGCACTGCAACAGGATCCTCTGGGTCCTGCCCAGGGATTTTGGCAGGGTTTGCTGGAGGATCCACCTGTGGCTCCCGTGGTTGTTTCCCTTCCCCAACTGCTCCTCTCCACACAGCTGGTTTTTATTCCCTTTTATTCTGCCTTTCCCTTCTGCCTACTAACTGGAAAAACAACTGGGTGGATTACTAAGGCTTCCTGCTGGGGAAGTAAATAAAGCCCTGCTAAATGAGTCATTAATTAGGTGTCTTTTAATCAAGGTTCACACTCAAACAAGAGAGAGCAGAAGAGATGCTAACACAGTCCTGCTTAGTGAGGGCAGGCCCTTAGACAGAAAACCCAAGGAAAGTTGTTAAAGGGAATAAGTGAAACATTTGAAAGACTGAAAACCCACAAAAGAAGGCAAAAAACCAGAAGAATGACTAGAAATTTCCTTCTCTTTCCCATCTCCATTCCTGAGCAGAGAACCCAGCGGTGGCCTTGATTAGATTTTAATTTGGTACAAGAGCCAATAAAGTTTGAACTGCTGACTCACAAATACCTTCCAGACTCCTATTTGAGCAGTCAGGATTCTGGGCTCAGAAATGCACAGTTCAAATGCAGAGGAAGGCAGCAAAAAAAGGCACTGAGCTGGAGGGGGAGGCCTGGGAAACAGAACAAAACTGACTTTTCCCTTCCTAATCCTTCCATTTGGAGTTCACATGTGGTTACAATTAACAATGAAAATTTTTATTTATCACTGTTAAGCCGAGAGAAGCAGACAGAAATTAAACAGTTTGCTGGAGCAGACCTTGGCTTGTGCCTCAGCAATTTGTCTTAAGGCAGAAGCTGATTTTTAAGAGCAAAAGTTTCTGAGAAGATGTTTGGGTTTCACAGGCTCCTCCTTTCCTCCACCCTCTTCTCCCCCTCCTTTCTCATCAGACAAAAACCAGTCAGTGGAAACAGAGTTGAGAGAGAGAGAGAACAGGACAGAACATGGAAAACATCCTCTTTTTTTTTGCTGCAGGCTTGGAGCAGCTTGGATGCAGCACTCCTTTGGATCCCACACTGCATCCCATTTCAGCCAAGGTGGGAAATGACAACGCTGGATCTCTCCTGCCCTGCCCTCAGTGGGAGCTGAGCACTGCTGGGACCCAGACCCTGAGGTATTTCCCCTGCCCAGAGGGGCAGCACTGAATGGCACACGTGGTATTTTCACAGCTGCCCTTGTCCAGCACCACAATCTCCCACCTCCCTGGAGAGGTGACAAAGAACTGTGTGCTGGGTATCCCAGGAGCAACGTGACCACCATCACCAGCAAATCTGGAATCTTTGTGGATTCCTCCTCCAGCCCAACAGGCACACAGCTGATAATGTACTGCCAACTACCTGCCTCCACTTTCAACTTTAATATTTCATTGAAGTAGGATGGGATATAATCTCCTTAAAGAGAGAATTTCTGAACTGCTGAACTCCTTTGCAGGCAACTGAGAAGTGACCCTTCACCTATGCAAATGCCTCCTACCTGTGCCCTCCAAAGTCCTTGCAGGCAGCTGAAGGTTTCCTCCTCTGCTTCCTGTGTACTTTAATCTGTTATCATCACCCATACTGAATTTCAAAAAAGGTGCATTATTTACATGTAGTCGTTGCCTGGATAGCAACCAGTTTTTCCTGCCCTTTCAGTACAAACAAGCCCCTAAAAACAAGCAGGTCTTGGATGTGAGGAACTCAAAAGGCTCCACTGCTGTCAATGCAGACCCCTCTCCTGTGGTATCATCTGGGGGTTCCTGGGGGGAACTGAAGCAGGAGTTAAGCTCTTTACCCCTGGGCACCCAGCTAGAAAGGAATAAAGAAGACAGAGGAATAAATGAAGGAGCTGGTTGTCTGTCCTCTCTGTGCTCAGGGGTCACAGGGCTCTGCTCCCTTCTTGAAGCCACAGAACATGCAAACATCCTCTTTAGCAGGTGCTGCAAACACCAAACCCTTGGCTTGGCACCTGCTGGAGACCTTGCACTGAGCCACATCCCATTTAGCTTTTACTTCCCGAGTCTTTCCAGACAACCACATTCCTGGAGCAGCAAGGAAGCATCCCAAGGGGGCAAGTTCATCCCTCTAACGTGCCAGGGATTCAGGGGAAAGTATGACTTGCCTTCAGTAGGTCTGCTCTGCTAACAGGTTTCATTCACTAAGCACTTCCATATTTTGAATTATGCTGAAATTTCCACTGCTGAGTGCCAGAACGATATGGATCCACATTCCAAACTGCCATTATTACTCCCAGCTCAGTTCTCTCCTCACTCTGCACAAATGCAGGAGAGGCAGGATGAAGAACAGGCCCACTAATGTGCACCACCTCTGGTGGGCAAGCAAAAGTCCATCCCCCTTTTCTCCCTGAAGTCTAAATAAAGAAAAATCCTCAAGACACTCAATCATCAACCTCTACAGGCATGAGGAATGTTTGGGAAAAAGAAGTGCCTGTTTCTCCCTCCCAGCAGCTGGATGGCTTATGCTTTCCTCAGCAGCACAGACACAGGGGCTGCACTGCCTTGCCAGGGAGGCTGCAGGATTTATAAATGACTGTCTTCTAATAAATGATAATGTGCAAGCTTCTGGTTGCAAGTCATCACAGCCTCCCCGACTCACTGGGTGCTATGTCAACTGCAACTAATTAAACCATCTCACTCGTTTTTAGTGGAACAGATAAAAGTGAAAGCCAGGAAGGAAAAGCTGAGAATGGGGATTCTGCTGGAAAAAAAGAAGGTTTCCAAAGCAATCTCCTACGTCACTGAAATTATTATCAAAGCAGAGGTTGAAGATGACATCCCTTGGCCCATTCTCCTTTCTTTCTTCCTCTTTTTTTAAGGGGGTTGGAAAGAGGGGAGCAGAAGGTTGGAGCAAAGCTGCCTTGCATAGTAAGGAGTTGGTGTCTGCTCCTCCTCTCCTCCTGCTCCCTTTTCCTTTCATGAGGAAGAATATCTGGCCCCAGCACGAGGCTGCTGGCCAAAACACAGCTTTGTGTGTGTGGGGAAGGTTAGTTTTGGGCAGCATTCACCAGCACGACGGGCAAGAGAACAACTCAGGAGATGGGACCCACCAGGCATGAGAGGGAAGGGAAACCTGCAGATCCCAGCAGGGCTGGCACGTGGTGTTTGTCAGCACAAACAGCCACTCACCTGAGCAAAAGGTGCTAAATGGGAGACCTTCCTTTGTAGTAGGGGCATTTGGAAGAGTTGAGCCTAGAGAATGAAGTCCTGCATCTTACAAGTTTCCACAAAGGACTGGAGGGAGCCAAGTCACGGGGCTCAAACATCCCCATCTGGGGAAACAAGGTCTGGAATTTGTTTGGGACCCATCACTACCAAGCTGGGCTTCCAAGTACTTCAAGACAAATATGTTGTCTCCAAGAAAGAAATAAAAATGTTGTCTGCAAATCTCACCCCCCTCCAAGAGATATTAAAAGCTCCATCAAATATCTGCATCTGTCCCAGAGCTAAAACAAGTCTCCATTTCCTCTTGGCAGGGCTCTGTTACAGAGCAGCACCGAGGACTGCAAAAGCTTCTGTGTCCTGTCCTGTGACACACAGACCTTCTGCTCAGCCCCAGCCCAGCAATTTTACCCCAGCACACACTCCCAAACCAGCCAGCCCATGACACTTTCAAGGAGGCAGCTGTTGAAACACAAGGGCTGCACCTCACAGGTCTCTTTGCTGTAACTGCAAACAAAGGTCTGAACATCTTTAGGATACAATAAGGATCTCCTTACAGGTTTAATTCTGCCCTTCCCTTCAGTTGCCTTCCCGGCTTTGGAAAGCAGGGAAGTTCAGGGCTGCACAGAGAAGGAGGAAGGAAGATAAATTCCTACAGGCCCCAGAAGTTTTCTATTAAAGTTGCTTTACAACTTCCCATGTGGTTCTAATAGAGCCAGCCCCGCTCAGCAGTGCCCAGCATCAATACCACCACATGAAAGCAAAGCACAGAGCCCAGAACTGGCCTGCAAAGTGCTGATACTGTGAAAAGACAACACCAAATAAGCTCATGTTTTCCTTTTTCTCTTCTTCTTTTCTCCCCTCATCGCCCATCCTACCCATCTGCCCGTTCAAACAAAGCCACGGGGATAATGCAAAACAACTGCTGGGCTCACCCAAAGTCCGGCGCCCCAGGGCTCAGGCACTGGATGGCTCAGAGGAGGAGATAAATGAGATAGAAAGTCCTCTGGGCTCTTCTTTCAAGATGTGCACAAAATTTATCCACTTTCCCTGCAATGGTCTCAGGCAAGAAGCCACAGAAATACACCCTGAGAACTCTTACTCAAGCCATAAGTCATCACTTTCCTCCGGAGCGAGGGCAGGCAGGAACTCCCACCCTCAGTGGGGTGGAAATGTCTTGGCCGTGGTCACAGAGGGGCTGGGTGGGACAGCAAACCCTCCTGGAGCAGCAGCATCAACAGCTCTGTTCTTCACAACACCAGGATTGTGGCCAATGCAGAGCAGGCTGTCCCAAACAAGCACGGTGGGCACTGCTGAATTTGTCACCTCAGGTTGGACAGACTGACCAAAAACGAGGTGCAGAAAGGTTGGATAACAACACACAGCTCTGACCTGACCCACAGCAATCAGTCTGAACCTCTTCAACAACCTCTCACCTTCTGAAGATGCACAAGCTTCATTTTGAGCTGCATGATGCTTCCAAGACAAATACAGCAGCCTCCTTTCCACTCCCACCCTGCCCCAGAACCTGGGACTCAGCTGCAGTTTGGGACTCAGCTGCAGCTTGTAATTCAGCTACAACTGGATCACAAGGCTCAGGTGTGCTGAGCTTTTACCCCATGCAAGTGACCCATTTGCTACTCCTGGGTGTAACAGTGGGTCCTTTGCACTCCTCTTGCACACCCACTCCAAGCCCCACCAGCACTGGGGTCCTGAATGCCATTGCTGTGTTCTGGGAATCCATGGGAGCTGCCCAGGACCAACAATGATAACAGCATCACAACTTTTTTTCCCCCTGGCATATTAGAACCCCAGAAGAATGGAAACAGCAAGGAACAATGGACATCCTGCTGTGCTTTGTTCTGAAAACATCTCTCAGAGACATCCTCTCCCATGAGGACACAGCAGCTCCTTTCCAAATCCATAAAGGATTTTGTCACGAACTAGAACTGAGGCAGTTTGAAGAACAAGGGGAGGCAAAGCCACAAGTCCTAAGGAGCCCTTCAGGGGGGTCAGCACCTGAGCAGGGGCTCTCAGAACCAGCTCTGCACTCAGATCCCTCCATTTCAAGTCTCACTGAAGGAGAGAAGGGTTCACAACTTTTTCAGCATCAGAATCTCTACAGTGCCATCATTTCTAAAGCACTTTGACTGTTTTGATAACTTTCGAGTGTTTTGAACTATGCAAGCATCTTTTATTGAGTGTCAATCTCTAAATAATTTATCCTTGATAGTATCTGCAGCTGAGCAATGGGACCCCAGGAGCTTCATTCTAAGGACAAGATGATTAGCAAGGACCTACCTCCAAATAATTCTGGACTCCAACCAGTGCCTGATCACTCTTAGTCTCCATAACCCCACTGCAGAGCAGAACAAAGACAACAGTTACTGACGTGTGCCAAGGGCCAAGGGCTGGAGCTGCACGAGTTCTCCCACTTTTAAATGTGGACAGGCACAACTCTGCATGTGGGATGGATGTTTAAGGCCTGGGGAAATCCAAGCTCAGCCATCCTCCTGCAGGGATCACAGATCACTTCACCTGCATCTTTGGGGCAGGGCAGGTACCTGAACACTGGGAACTGGCCACAATCACTGCAAACCACCTCCACTGCAGGAAATGCAGCAACTTGCACTTCCCTGCCCAGCCTGAGATTAGTTTCCCTGCTTTTCCTTCCTCTGACCTTTTCTGTTTGCTAATTTTATACATTTCCTGCCTGAACCATCCCCTCCCTCACACTTCTGTGCACAGCAGGAAGCAGGGTCCAGCTCCCTGTGTGCTCTCACCTGCTCAGCAAGGGAACATCCCTCACCTGAACACTGTTCCTATCCATCCATCCATCCCTCCCCAAACTGTTTTCACTCATCCCTCACCTGAACACTGCCCTTCCCAAATTCTGTCCTGTCCAGACTGCTCTCACCAAACACTGCTCTCACCATCCCTCACCTGAACACTGTTCTCACCCACCCCTCCCCAAACTTTGCCCTCCCCAAACTGTGTTCTCACCCATCCCACCCTAAACTCTGCACTCCCCAAACTGTTCTCACCCATCCCTTCCCAAATCCTCCCTTGATCAAACTCTCCTCTCAATAAACACTGCCCTCACCATCCCACACGTGAACACTGTTCTCACCCCGCTGTCCCCAAACCCCTCTGTCCCCATCCCTCCCCCGTGTCCCCAAACCCCTCTGTCCCCGAACCCCTCTGACCCCAAACCCCTTTGTCCCCAAACCCTTCTATCCCCATCCCTCCCCCGTGTCCCCAAACCCCTCTGTTCCTGAAACCCTCTGACCCCAAACCCCTTTGTCCCCAAACCCCTCTGTTCCCATCCCTCCCCGTGTCCCCAGACCCCTCTGTCCCCAAACCCCTCTGTCCCCATCCCTCCCCCGTGTCCCCAGACCCCTGTGTCCCCATCCCTCCTCCGTGTCCCCAAACCCCTGTGTCCCCATCCCTCCCCGTGTCCCCCGGGGCCGCCCCAGGCTCTGCCCGCCCCGTGTGTGCGGGGACAGCGGGGCCCGTACCTGTACCTGGTGCCCAAGTACTGAAAGAACACCAGGTACCGTGCCGGGGCACACACCATCGCTGCGGGCCGGGCAGCGCCGCCCCTTCCCCCGCCCGGCACCGCCGCTTCCGCCGCGGCGGGGACCGGGGTGGGGGGATAGGGACCGGGGTGGGGGATAGGGACCGGGGGACCGGGATGGGGGGATAGGGACCGGGGTGGGGGATAGGGACCGGGGTGGGTTATAGGGACCGGGGGACCGGGGTGGGTTATAGGGACCGGGGTGGGTTATAGGGACCGGGGGACCGGGATGGGGGGATAGGGACCGGGATGGGGTGTGGGAACCGGGATGAGTTATAGGGACCAGGATGGGGGGATAGGGACCGGGAGAACGGGATGGGGGTGTAGGGACCGGGTGGGGGGATAGGGACCGGGATAGGGGGATAGGGACCGGGATGGGTTTAAGGGATGAGGGTATAGGGACCGGGATGGGGGTGTAGGGATGGAGTGTAGGGACCGGCATGGGGCTGTAGGGACCGGGATGAGGGGATGGGGCTGTAGGGACCGGGATGGGGGTGTAGGGACCGGGATGGGGCTGGAGGAACCGGGATGGGGCTGGAGGGACCGGGATGGGGGGATAAGGACAGGGATGGGGTGGAGGGACCGGGATGGGCTGTAGGGACCGTGATAGGGGTATAGGGAGCGGGATGGGGCTATAAGGAGCGGGATGAGGATATAGGGAGCAGGGATGGGCTAGTGGGGACCGGGAATGGGACCATAGGGAGCAAGGATGGGGCCGTGGAGACCGGGGATGTGCTCATGGGGACCGATGATAGGGACCGGGAATGGGATGATGGGGAGCAGTGATGGACTGATAGGGACCTAGGATGGGCTGGTGGGACCTGGAGATGTGCTCGTGGAGACCCAGCATGGGCTGGTGGGAACGGGGATGTGTTGATGGGTGCCAGGATGGGCTCTGCTCCGTAGTGCCCTAAAGGGCAGCTGTGCTGCTGCCCATGGACCAGCCCAGCACGGGGAGAGCAGTCCTGGGCTCCCAGTGCTGTTCTCCAGTCCCTGGGACACCTCACCCTCACTGGGTTTTCCTTCTACCTGGAGGAACCCAAGTGGCTGAAGGTGACCCAGCCAGGGAGCAAACCCCTCTGGAACCCTGGGATTCACCTCAGCTGCTCCTCAGCTCTCCAGTTGTGCTGCCTGCAACTTAGTTGGACCAAAGAAAATGACAATTGTATTGATTTGACCTGTGAAACCGCATAAAACAGGGGCCACAGGAGGTCACCTTGCCCCTTCTACTGGCCTGAGGTATTCAGCAGGGCTCAGTGCTTTCGCTGCCTTCCTCAGACCTGCTAACTGTGATTATTGTGCATAACTGATCAGCTGATAAGCATGTTAAACTCTGTGACCCGGGCTTTGGTTGCCTCAGCCTTTGCCATTGGAAACCACCGGAGCTCGACTCACTGTTTGTTTATTGTCAATTCCTGATGGGAATTGGTCCCTCGGCATTTCCCGGCACAGTGCGGGGCATCAGCTCTGTGTCAATCCCTCTGAGGCAGAGGAGGATGTAAAAAAATTAAAATGTTAAGGCAGGAATGTAACTCCCACAGAAAAAAATGCTTTATGGGGATGTATATCTGTGTCCAGCCCGGGGCCCTCCGGCATGAGGAGGATGTGGAGCTGCTGCAGCGAGTCCAGAGGAGTCCATGGGAATGCCCCGAGGGCTGCAGCAGGCTGGGAGAGCTGGGGAGGCTCACCTGGAGAAAAGAAGGATCCAGGGAGACCCTTTCCAGACCCTAAAGGGGCTCCAGGAGAGCTGGAGAGGGATTTGGGACAAGGGATGAAGGAACAGGACAAGGGGGAATGGCTTCCCACTGCCAGAGAAGTGGGAAATTCCCACTTGGATGGGAAATTAGATGGGAAATTCCTCCCTGGGAAGGTGGGCAGGCCCTGGCACAGGTTGGGCAGAGAAGCTGTAGCTGCCCCTGGATCCCTGGGAGTGTCCAAGGCCAGGTTGGATGGGGCTTGGTCCAGTGGAAGGTGTCCCTGCCCACAGCAGGGAACTGGGTGATTTTAAGGTCCCTTCCATCCCAAATCCTGCCAGCACAGGCGTTTCAGGCAATCCCACATCCATGTATTTCAGCTGGCCGGTGGAAGGATGTGTTCAGGCAGCCACTGCCTGAGGGTAAATAACAGCTACAGGGACAAAAATAGGCAAAGATAATGATAATACACAAAGGCTGCAGATGTTCTTAATGACTCTGATCTGTATTTAAAAATCTTGGTCTTTCTAAAACACGAAACTGCAATATCTGTGTGTGCAGAAGCCTCAAAGCAGCATAAACAAGCGCCCAACTCGTTAGAAAAGCAGGGAGAGCAATAGAAAAATCCCTGGCCCCCCATACAAATCAGAGATCTGCTTTGAATGGAAAAATCCAACCAGCTTTCAACCCACACAATGGCAGCCAGACTCTATTATAATGAAAGTGATGAGTCTCAGCTTTAAAGAGGACGGTAATTTCTAATCCCTGAGCCTGTGCACACACACGCGGGCAGGAACAGCCGCACGCTTTCATCTCTGCTGGAAGCACCAAAGAAAATAATAATTGAATTGGTTTGACCTTGATGAAACCACAGAAAACAGAGGCCACCAGAGGTCACCTTGCCCCTTCTGGACCGAGGTGTTTGGCAGGGCTAATTCCTATCCCTGAATTCCTCAGAACCCTCCAGCATCTGATAACTGTGTTAAATAAGTCACTTTTGCTCACACAAAGATAATCTTGGCTGACAAATCAAGCCGGTCTGGGGACCCAGGTGGAAATGGAACTAGAGGTGAATCTTGGCTGTAGTTTGTGTATAGAAATGACATGAAACATTTAATTTCATCTGATTCCATCTGTCCATGTCTCCTTGTGATATTGTGTCATGGATTCAGACACCCCGTGGCCCCAATGTTTGACTCATGAGTTTAGGTCCGTATTCCACAGGATTTCCTTAAGACACAGAGATTTACACTTTGGGCCTTTCAGTTCATATAAAAGTTTATCTCTAAGTTCCTATAAAACTTGTAGTGAGTGATGTGGGTGATGCTGTTGCATCCCTGGAGCTCCGTGGGTGGAGGCTCAGGACTAAGCCCAGGGTAATTAGCCTCGTTTATCCACCCCACCTTACATTGCTTGTCCTGCGGCAAATGTGATCTCTTCAGCTGGACCCCCAAGCCCAGATGTCTCCTCTCCTTGGGTGATTACTTTGGTTTCAGAGGAGACACTGCAGATTTATCACATGGCTGGTGGCAGCAGCAAATCCACTGTGTATAGAAAATTAAAAACTAGATTAAGCAGTAACAGGATTGATGTCAATCCTATAGAATTGCACAGTTTGGTTTGGGGTTTTTTTCCTGCAGTGCACACAACCTGGTGGCAATCCTACCTGGGAATCATGGAATGGGTTGGGTTGGAAGGGAGCTGTAAAGGTCATTAGTGCAGGGAGGTGGTGGAATCACCATCCCTGGAGATGTTTAAGGAAGGATGGGATGTGGTACTCAGTATTCTGAGTTGACAAGGTGGTGGTGGGTCCTAGATTGAACTCGATGATCTCACTTCAAAAAGGACACTGAGATGCTGAAGTATGTCCAGTGAAGGGCAACAAGGCTGTCAAAGATCTTATGAGGAACAGCTGAGGGAGCTGGGTTTGTTTGGACTGGAGAGGAGGAGGCTCTGGTGGGACCTCATTGCTCTCTGCAACCACCTGAAAGGACATGGTATGGAAGTGGGGTCTGTTTTCCCACCGTGCCTGCAGTGAGAGGGAGGACTGGAGGAAACGACCTTAAGATGAGAAAGGGAGATTCAGATCAGATATTAGAAAAATCTTTCATTGTTAGCAGGGTCAGGCATTGCAATAGGTCTCTGTGGGAAGTGGTGGAGTCCCAATCCCTGGAGATACTCAAGAGGCACCCGGGTCTGGTGCTGGGCCATGTGGTTCAGTGGTGACAGTGGCAGTGCTGGGGTCATGGTTGGACCTGATCCCAAAGACCTCTCCCAACTTTGACCGCTTAATGATCCCATGACCTCAGAGGTCATCTCCAACCTCATTAACTCTGCAACTCTGAGCAAAGCAGACGGGAAGGGTGCCTCCCACCCACCCACCAACCTCAGCAGGGGAAGAGGAGTAGGGGGGTGGGTGCTGGGAGGGTCGACCTGCGGGCCATCCTGGGGGGCATCCCAGGGCATCCACATCGGGCCATCTCGTGTTGGTGCAGGGCCAGCAGGGGCATCCACCGTGGGCCATCTCGGGGGGCATCCTGGGGGGCATCCACCTTGGGCCATCCACCACGGAGCATTCCAGGGGGCATCCCAGGGCATCCACCTTGGGCAATCTCGTGTTGGTGCAGGGCCAGCAGGGGCATCCCGAGGGGCATCCATCCTGTGGGACATCCACCTCGGGGTATCTCGGGGCATTCATCCCAGCGGGCATCCATCCCGGGGGACATCCACCTCGGGATATCTCGGGCCATCCATCCCGGGGGGGCATCCATCCCGGGGGGGGCATCCATCCCGGGGGACATCCACCTCGGGCCATCCTGAGTGGCATCCATCCCAGGGGGCATCCATCCCGGGGGACATCCACCTCGGGATATCTCGGGGCATCCACCCCGAGGGACATCCATCCTGGGGGGCATCCACCTCCGGGGACATCCACCTCGGGATATCTCGGGGCATCCATCCCGGGGGACATCCATCCCGGGGTATCCACCTCGGGCCATCCCGAGGGGCATCCATCCCGGGGGACATCCATCCCGGTGTGTCTCCCCCTCGGGCCGTGCCCCGGGGCCACCCGCGCTGGCCGCGGTGCGGTGCCCGGGCGGTGCGGGAGGGAGGCGGGCGCCGGGCTCGCTCCATCCCCGCAGCGGGCGGGCGTGCGGGGGGCGGGCGCTGCCCGCGCCGC
>JAWWMP010000191.1:0-25491 GCA_035047865.1 Dendrocincla tyrannina
GAGAGCTTGCACTGTTTGCATTCTCTGACCAGATTCTGGGCCTTACCAGGGTAGAACATCCTGTCACAGTCCAGAAGAGTCTGCAGTGGTACAATGGCACCTTGATGCCATAAAGTTCTGCAGTGTCCTAGAGCTCATTTGGTGCCAGGAGTCCCCACATGTCACAAAGGTTCCTGGTTTCATGAGATTTCACAGTGTCCCAAGGTCCCTTTGGTACCATGAAGTTCTGCAGTGCCACAATGACCCATTGATTCCATGTAGCTCTGGGATGTCACAATATCCCCTTGATTCCATGAGATTCCACAGTGCCCCAGAGTCCCTTTGTGTCCATGGGGCTCTTCAGTGTCAAAATGGCCCATTGATTCCATGAGGTTCAGAAATGTACTGAGGTGCTTTTGCTTCCATGAGGCCTCACATATAACAATGGCCCCTTGTTTCTATGACGTTCCAAAATGTCTCTGGGTTCCTTTGGTTCCATGAGGCCCTGCAGTGTCACAATGGCCCCTTCATTCCATGAGATTCCACAGACTGACAATATTCCCTTTGGCCCAAGAAGGACCTGCAGTGTCACAGTGTCTGCTGGGTTCTGCAGTGTCACAATGTCCCCTGGGTGCCAGGAGGCCCTGCAGTGTCACAGTGGCCTCTGGGTGCCAGGAGGTCCCGCAGTGTCACAGTGGCCCCTGGGCACCCTGAGGCCCGCCAACCCTGGCACTTGCGATGGAAATGCCCGTGCCCAGCCCTGGCTGAACTGGCCCCAGCAGCCCCTTCCAGCACAGCCGCTCACGGCGGGGCCCTTTCAGCTGCTCTGGGGCATCTTTTGCCTGGCGGGAGCATGTGGGGATCCCTCCCCACAGCCCAGACAGCGGGACAACAGCACCTCCTCGGTGCTGACACCACCCAGGAGGGGGTGAATGTTTTGTCAGAGAGACACTGAGCCATTGGAGAGTGTCCAAAAGAGACACCAAAGATGGTTCAGGGCCTGGAAGGGAAGTGTGTGAGGAGTGGCAGAGGGCACTTGGTGTGTTCAGCTGGAAGAGACTAAGGGGACACCTCATGGCAGCTTCAGCTTCCTCAGGAGGGGGAGAGGAGGGGCAGGCACTGATCTCTGTTCTGTGGGGACCAGGGACAGCACCCAGGGAATGGTTGGAGTTGTGTCAGGGCAGGCTTAGGCTGGATCTCAGGAGGAGGTTCTTCCCCCAGAGGGTGATCAGGCACTGAACAGGCTCCCCAGGGCAGTGGGCAAAGCACCAAGATTGGCAGAGCTCCAGGAGCATTCGGATGATCCTCTGGGGCACAGGGTGACTCTTGGGGATGATCCTGTGTAGGGCTGATCCTTGTGGGTCCCTTCCAACTCGGCATGCTCTGGGATTCTGTGACACCAGCTGGGCTGGTCCTAGTGCATGAGGAGCCCCTTCCCCCCAAAAACACTGTGGCTTCCCCGCTGTGTGTGGAGGGGTCCCAGACCCACCCCAGGAGGCCTGGAGGAAGGGGGACACCCTCCTGCAGGTGGGATGTTCATCAAACTTGGGTCCCCCACAAGCCACTTATAACTCCCCAGCATTGCATATTATAACCCCCCTCAGACATCAGGGGAGCTGGGGGGGTCACTGCAACCTCCAGAATGAGGGGGGACTCCCAAGAGCCATTTATAACCCCGAAAAATTGGTTGCAAACAGTAGGATTCCCTACCAAAGAGTCATCTCAGCTCTCCAAAAACACAAGTGTTTCACCTCAGCCTCTGTAAATCAGAAGAGGGACCCCCAAAAGATATTTAAAGCCCCCCAAATTGGTGGAAAGCAGCAGGATCACCCCCCAAAACAAGCTCCGTGTCCTTCCCTGTGGGGCCCCACTCCAAGGCCTGGAGCCACTTGTCCCCCACACTCCCTCACAGTACCCCCCTCAGGATAGGAGGGCACTCCAAAAACTCCCTCAGTCACTCCAGACCCCATCTCATGCCTCCAAACCCCATCCCATCTCCCTTCAAGCCCCAACCCAGCCCTCCCAATCCACATCCTGGTTGTCCCACTTTCATCCCACCCCTCCTGGGCAGGAAGTCCCTCCTCTCTGGTTGCTGACAATCCTCAGGTGGGTTCAGGGAGACTTTGGGGTTGGTTCTTGGATTGAGCCATTCTGAGGTGGGATCGAGACATTTTGGGATGGCATTGAGACATTTTGGGATGGCATTGAGGAATTATGAGGTGACAAATCAATTCCTCTCAAATTTTAGACTGCAAAGAGATAGAGAAAACCCAATCAGCCTGGGCGCCTCCAATTTTGGAGAAAACTCCCCCAAATCACCCCAGAACCATGGAATCCTCCTAAATATCCCTTTGAATACCAAGTGACTCCCAAAATACAAGGAAAATTGTGGGGATTTGGATGCCTTTGTACAATTTCTTTATTTTTACCCAATTTTCAGGTGATTTAAAGGGATGAAGATGGGTCAAATCAAAATCAAATACTAAAAATGGCATCATGTGAGTATGCATAGGGTTGGGTTGGGTGACCCTTAGAAGGGAAGGGCCATAAAAATTAGAATAATTGAATTATCTAGATTGCAAAAGATCTCAATGATCATACAGGATTCCTTGATGCCACCAGAAGAAAAAACTGAACAGAGCACGTGAGATTTTCATCCCTCCCAATGAATCTCCCATGTCAGCCTGTGTCACCATGGATGTTCCCTCCCACTTCATTTACCCAAGTGCCCACAGGGAACCAGGAGGATGTGGAGACCACCATCCAGGTGTGTTCCCAACATGGGTCACCTGGAATGTGGGTCACCAGGTCTATTCTCAAAGTGGGTCCTCTGATGAGTAACAAAGCTGGAGCAGCAGACAAAGCTCTTCCCGCAGTCAGGGAACTCGTGGGACTTCCCTTACCGGTGGGTCCGTTGGTGTCTGTTCAAGTGAGAGCTCTGAGTGAAGCTCTTCCCACACTTCCCACACTTGTAGGGCCTTGCCCCAGTGTGGATGCGCCGGTGCCTGACAAGGATGGAGCTGCGGTTGAAGCTCTTCCCGCAGTCGGTGCAGAGGAAGGGCCTCTCCCCTGTGTGTTTCCGCTGATGCTTCACGAGATCTGAGCGTGTCTGAAACCCCTTCCCACACTCAGAACACTCATATGGCCGTTCCCCAGTGTGGATGCGCTCGTGGATGAGGAGGGTGGAGCTGGACTGAAACCTCTTCTTACATTGCCCACACTTGTAGGGCCTCTCACCAGTGTGAAGACGCTGGTGGGTAAGAAGGTTGTTTTTCTGGCTGAAACTCTTCCCACATTCCCTACATGGGTAGGGCCTCTCCCCAGTGTGGATCCGCTGGTGGCGGATCAAGCTGAAGTTGTGGCTGAAGCTCTTCCCACATTCCACGCACTGGTGGGGCCTCTCACCCGTGTGTACCCGTTGGTGGAAGAAGAGGTTGGAGCTCTGGCTGAAGCTCTTCCCACATTCCAAGCACCTGTAGGGCTTCTCCTCAGGGTGAAACTGAATGTGCACCACCAGGTCAGAGCTCTGGCTGAAGCTCTGGCCTCTTTTCCGGCACAGGGTGGGTCTTTCCTCCTCAGAGCACCCTGGGCTGAGTTTGGAGCTCCTCCTCCTGCAGGATCTCTGGGGCTTTTCCTCCCCGCTGACTTCCTGCACCATGGAGCCGTTCAAAACAGCCTCCGCCACAAGATTCTGACAGAGGGATTTGTCCTCCGTGCTCTCCGTGCTCAGCTTGGGGCCTGAGGCAGGAAGGAAGCACAGGAAGGGGATTTGCCTCCGGGCCACAGGCAAGGGCAAGGAGATCCCCCCAAACCCGGCCCCGGCAGGACGGCGTCGGCAGTGGGGTTGTCCTGCAGTCGGGGCCATGCTCAACTGGAAGATGCAGCATTGATATAAAGTATTAATAAAGTACTAACACTGAATAGAGATAAGTTACTAATACTAAGGGAACTAACACTGAAAGTGTAAGAGAAATAACACTGAAAGGATTAATAGAAAAAATTGCAAGAACTTTTGCTGAAGTTCCACAGACAGACTGCATAGTTGAGGCCATAAATGGCTACGAGAAAAAATAAGATGCTATATGAAACAAAAGGTTCTTCCAGTGCCTGCCAGGAAAACTGGCCTAATCAAGTTTTGGTCTAGAGGTGAAATGGCCAAAGGGAGGAAGACATACGGCCTTCATCCCCACGACCACCACAGAAGACCACCAGGGAGCAACACGGAGGTGCAAGAAGGAGGAGCGAAGGGAGGGGACATGGAAATAACTTCCAAGAACTGATTATAATAAATCTGCCTTTTCTCGGGAATAGCGTAAATATGTGTAAAGGGGGTTATGAATATGTAATATGTACAACGCATAAAACCACTGCTCAAGGTTTTGAGGGTGTGCACGTCTTTGGTGGAACCATCCCCTGTGCACCCAGCGCCGAATAAACGTACCTTTCTATCTCCCCCCGGCTGTGGAGTTATTATTCCGCAAGTCAGCACAAGACAGGGGCAAAGGGGCGCTGACTTCCTCCTCACCTGCCCGGGGGTCCCGGCCCATCTTCCTCTTCCTCGCAGCCTTCCCCATCCGGCCAAGCTCCGGGCAGCAGAAATCCTGGTTCGGGGTGTTGACAAGGTGTGAGTGCCTTGGCTCGGAGCTCCAGAGCTCTGCAAGCAGCGCCCTCAGCCCGCCCTGCGCGCACTTCAGGCGGTGCTCGCCCGCTCCTGCAGGGCAGCCACCCTGAGGGAAGGTCCGCGGGGCGCGGCCGTGGGCGGGGCTGGGCTGAGTACCGAGCGTCCATTGGGCACACCAGCCGTCACTCTTCGGTCCTGAGCGCCCATTGGACAGTCCAGCCGTCACTCCTCGGTCCTGAGCGTCCATTGGACATTCCAGCCGTCACTCCTCGGTCCTGAGAGCCCATTGGACATTCCCACCGTCACTCTTGGATCCGGAGGGCCCATTGGTCCGCTCTGGGCGGGGGTGGGCACTCTCTCGCCGCGGGGAGCAGGGTCTGGCAGGCCCTGCCCCCGCCTTGTCTCCTGCCTTGGCCCAACCCGTGTCGCCCCCATCTCCCCGCGTGTCTCCCCCCTTTTCTCCCCGCGGGCCAGGCGGGGCCTCGGAGCCTCCCACGCCATAGTTCTTTTTTCTTGGACTGCAACTCCCGGCATGCCCCGCGGCCCTATTGAGCCCTGCATGGCCGGAACTACAACGCCCGGCATGCCCCGCGCTCCCCCACCCCACCCCCACCCCACCCGCCTTTTACCCACCCACACCCTCCTTCCCTTTTCCAGTCCCTGCAAATCCCCAGTTGCTAGCCCGGAGAGGGGGCACCCTCGGGACCCCCGGCATCCTGGAAGGGGGGGCCCTTGGGAACCCACCAACCCAAGCAGAAAGTCAGGGGAGAAGGGACCCCTGAGGCCCCAAATCCCCCCGGCATCCCTAAACCGGGGGAACCCAGAGAGGGGGACCCCCAGAACCCCCAAGTGGGGAGAGCAGAGAGGGGGGACCCCTGGGATTGCCGGGACCCCCGGCAGCCTGGAGAGGGCGGGGACCCCAGAGAGGGGGGACCCCCAATACATGTGGGACCCCCAGTAGCCCAGACAGGGGAGACCCCCCCAAACCCCAAAGTGGAGAGGCCAGAGAGGGGGAATTCCTGGGAGGGTTTTGTTGGGCTGAATCTTGGGGGTGCAGGGGGAACACTGCTGGGAAAGGGCATTTTCAAGGGGTCGAAGGGTCAAGGAAAGGGGGATGTAGGGGCTTGGAAAAGTGGGATGGGGGGTCCAGGATGACCCTGTGCCCAGGAAAGGGGGGTTCAGGGGTCCCCGATGTCGGGGAAGGGGGAGTCATGGCATAGGGAGACCCAGAATGGGCAGAAAAATGGGTTCAGGTGTCCCCCAGTGTTCAAAAATGGGGGTGTCTGAGTCTGGCAAATGCGGGACTGGGGTCTTCGGAGCCCCAGAATCAAGGAAAAGGTGGACTTGGGGGTCTGGAAGAGGTGGCATGGCCAGGAAAGGGGGTCCAGGGGGTATTGGTGCAGGATAAGCGGGTGTAGGGGCATCCCAGTGCCTGGGAATGGGGGATCTGGAGGGTCCCAAGGTCAAAGGCAGGACTAGGGTTGGGGAAAGGTAGTTGGGGGGTGCAGGGGGTCCCTGATGCCAGAAAAGGGGTGCCAGGGTAAAGGAAAAGAGAGTGTGGAGTCTGGGAGAGGTGTGATGGGTGGGAGAGGGGGGACAGGGGAGTCCTGGAGTCAAAGAAAGGGGTCCTGGGGGTGAGGTGACATGGGATGGCTGGGAATGGGGGCCTGAGGGTCTGTGGGGTCAGAGCAAAGGGGAATCCAGGGGCTGGGAGAGGCTGGATGGGCAGGAAAGCGGGGCAGGAGGATCCTGGAATCAAAGAAAGGGGTGTCTGGGGGCTGGTAAACCAGGAATGGCCAGTCAGGGGGGGCCCAGTGCCCAGGAAAAGGATGTGCAGGGGGATCCCAATACCAATAGGGAAGAGAAGGAGGAATCCATGGGATGAGGCTCCAACTTGTGGATTTCCGGAGGAAAGAAGGCAGGGAGAGGGCAGGGAAGTGTCCCCAGGGAAAGGGATCCCAGAGTGCATGTGCTGGTCAGGTCCAGAGCAGGAACTGGGAACAAAGATTTTGGGAATGCGGAGCAGTGGGAGGGGGGCTGCCCTCCTCTCCTGCCCATGCTGTGCTTCCCAGAGCCCAGTCACTCCCAGTATGAGCCCAGTCACCTCCAGTGTGAGCCCAGCCACCCCCAGTATGAGCCGAGCTGCTCCCACTGTATCTATCTTTCTTGCCCCAGTTGTGGTCTTAGTATGTGTCGGTTCCGGTCACTCCCAGTTCCTCCCAGTTCCTTTCAGCATGTTCCCCATTGCCTTCAGAATTATCCAAGTTGCTCATAGCCCTTTCCAGTCACTCTCAGTGTGGTCCCAGTATCCTCCAGCATGATCTCACTTGTTCCCAATATATCCCAGTTACCCCCAACTTGGTCTCCATTGCAGCCAGTATGATCCAATCACCTTCACTGTGATCCCAATCTCCCCTGGCAAGGGCCCAGTTCCTGCCAGTGTGATCCTAGTATGATCCCAGTTGCCTCCAACATGGTTCCACTTGTTGCCAGTATCAGCCCAGTATGATGCCGTTTGCTCCCAGTGGGCTCCCAGTTTTTCCCAGTCTTTGCTGATACGATCCGTGTCACTCCCATATAGTCCCAGTATTATTCCAGTCACTCCCATTATGATCGCAGTATGACCCCAGTGTGGGTCCAGTTGTTCCCAGTATTGACCCAGTTGGCCCCTACATGCCTCCAGTTGCTCCCTTTTACACCTACTATAGTTCCACTCTCTGCCAGTATATTCCAGTTGCCATCAGAATTTGGATCAGAATGAGTAAGACACCATTCCATCAAACGACGTGTCAGTTTGTTAGGATTGAACACTTGTTCTGGTGTAAAGTCCCAGGTAATGGGGGGTGTCACACGCCTTAAAAATTTGCCCAAATTCATCCACATTCCCTGCCATCTAGGAACTGGCCCCTTTAAGGCATGTCCCAAAGTCCCAGTGATGTCTCTCAAGGTTCGGCCTGTTCTGCAACAAGGCAACCAATATAGCACCACCTTTCCCAATCCTAACAGTATTCCTGTAGCATGAATCAATAACAACACCACCACGAGAGAACTTAAGTAAGGGTTAGAAAAGATCATAGGTGCTTTTGTTACTAACCCATCTTCACAAAAGTTGAGGAAAGAAAGAAATTGGTATTCATCATCCACCTTATTTCTCCAGGGACAGTTCAAACCAAGCACTAAACCCGTTAGAGCAGCAAAAAGGATAATGAAGAGAGTCATGGTTATATGTTTACGTTAAAATGTTTCCAGTATTCCCAAACAAAAAGGTATGTTTATGCAAACACACCTCACTTGGCTGTTTTCTCAGGGACTGTTCCAAAACAAAGAGATGATTATTATGCTGTTCCCGGGTTTCGGCACCAAAAGTTGTGACCGGTCGAAACTGGCCAAATGCCAAGAGCCAAAGGGCCCAGGACAGAGACCCCAAAGGCCCCTCCCGGCCACAGGGGAAAAAAGGAGGGGCGGGGAACCCACAAAACCAAACTTCAGTAGAACTAAACCAGTTCTTATATATTTACATATATATACATGTATATACAGAGGAGAAAAGAGAAAGAAAACAAGTTTTCACTTTCCTCTCACCAATACAACTGCCCTTCCCGAATCGCAGGACACCTCCTCCCAACCCAGCTGGCTGATCAGCAGACCCACACCTACGGCCCACTCCCACAGCAGAGTGACCGCAGGGAGCTCCTCTGCCCCCTGGAAGAAGACTTGCCCCCTGACTTCCGACTCCCCCTTTTATGTCTTTGCTTACGTAAAGAAATGAGATGGAATACTTCCTTAGTTATGACCCAGTTACCAGGAAAAAGCCCAAACCAAAACCACTACAGGGGGCCAATGGGAAAGGCAGTGGTGGGGGAAGTGGAGGCAGGGACCTCCAAACGGAGGAGAAGGAAGTTGAGACCCACAAAACTGAGTGACAGGTGGGTTGGAAGCCCCAAATTTGATGGTAGGGGAGTGATAGCCCCGAATCAAGCACTGGGGGAGCTAAAGGTTGGGGTTACAATAAAAAAGAGGTGACAGAGGGGGGGAAAGGGGGAGCTTTGGAGCCCAAAACTGAGCAGGATGGGGCTGAGATCCCAAAACTCGGAGTGGCAGAATGGTCATACCCCCAAACTGAGCTGTGGGGGGAACTGATGTTTTTTGGGACTGGGAAAAGGTGTGGAAGAGTGAGGAAAAGGGGGGTGGGAGAGCAGGCAGGGGTGTCCCATGGGCATCCTGCAGCAGGATGGTCTGCCTGGAATGGGGTAAACCAACTCCAGCAAGGCCCTGTTTGCAAGGACCCCAGCAGGAAATGAAGAAGGGGGGTCACGCTGCTTTTGGGTTAAACAAAGCTGAAAGCAGCCTGAGTCATCAGCGCCAATGTGAAACATCCTGAGAGGAAGGGGAAGACGTGGCAGAGCTGGGTGAATCCTTGGATAAAGGAACAAACAAGTGACACCACTGAGAACATCTCCAAAACTGCTGAGCTGGCACAGCCTGGACACACCTGAATGACATTCCAACACCTTCTACTATAAAAGCCCAAGTTCTGTATGATCCTTCCTGGACACAGACCTGGTGACCCACATTCCAGATGATCCATGCTGGGCAGACCTGGTGACCCACGTTCCAGGTGATCCATACTGGACACAGACCTGGTGACCCATGTTCCAGGTGATCCATGCTGGACACAGACTGGTGACCCACATTACAGGTGATCCATCCTGGGCAGTGTATTGGGTTTGCATGGCCAGGTTTTGGTAGCAGGAGAGGCTGCAGGGGTGGGTTCTGTGAGAGCTGCCAGAACCTTCCCCCATGCCCAGCAGAGCCAATTCCAGTTGGTGCCAGGATGGACTCGCCGCTGGCCAAGGCCGAGCCCAGCAGAGAGGGCAGTGACACCTCTGGAAGAATGTATTTAAGGAGGAAAATGCCCTTGTGCAGATGGAATTGGTGCAGAGAAGAGCAGAGGGAGAACATGGGAGAGGAACAGCTCTGCAGAGCCCTGGGCAGTGCAGGAGGAGGGGCAGGAGCTGCTCCAGGCACCAGAGCTGAGATTGTCCTGCAGCCCAAGGAGGAGCCCATGCTGGAGCAGAGTCCCTGCAGCTGCTGCAGCCCCGCAGAGCTCAAAGGGTCCTCCTCAGCACCACCGGTTGTGGGGCCCACACAGAGGGGGCTTTAGGCAATTAGGACCCTAATTGTCCATCCTGGCCCCAGTCAGTGACTTTCTTTGAAATTTTGAGAACACAAATGGGATTTCTCTTGGGTTGTTCTCCAGGCAAGAAAAATAAGTTTTCCATATCATAAAGAGGCCTGGGGAGGAGGGGGGATGCACCATCACAGCTGGAAAGGTGTTGTCTCAAGGACTTGCACAACTCCAAGGTGTTTTCAGTCCCAGGTCACCCTATAAGGTTCTGGACAGCCCTTCAGTCCGACCTGAGCCCACCCCCACCTCCCCACCCTGTGCAGGGCAGCTCGGGGAGCCCCCGGGACAGGGGATGGTCCCTCTGGACCTGCCTGCTGACGGGCTTCTGCCACCCCTGGTGGGGCACAGAGGGGACAGGGGCACCCTCAGCTCCTCCTGCCACGACTTGATCTTGAACAGCACCCCGAGCTGCCAGGGCCTGGACAGCTCCTGCTCCATCCAGGGGCTTTGCCAGGATGTCCTGTGCTCCTAAAATAAAACAAAAAAAGCTGATAATCCCCCAAGGCCCCCAAGCAGTCACAGCTCTCCTCAGCAAAGCACAACTGGTCCCATAGGAGCGACTTGTGGAATATTTATAAGGATGATGCCTAAGGGTTTCTTGGATTTTTGTTTTCATTTTATAGATTTTTGAAGTTATTGTAGATTAAATGTACCAGTAAAATAAGTTCAGTAGCTTAACGTTTACACATACCAACCCCATCCTATATCAACCCCTCAAAACTCCAGTAGCTGTTTAGTCTCTATTTCAAGGTGGAATTGCAGAGAAGTGCCATGAAGCCTGCACCAGAAGATATAGATAGAAGGACCCCCAAATCTGAAGCTTTGGAAGGCCTCCAAGAATCCAACATGCTGTGAAGAAGACAACGACGATGAAGGAAGTATCCCAAGCCACCAGACCCAATTCCCAACGGGGTGTGCCGGGGGCAGAACAGGGCGGGACAGGGGGGAATAACAGAATGGGATTGGATGGACATTATTAAAAAATCTTGGAACCTGGGTCGAAGGGGGGGATCCTGTGTAAATGTATTCCTGGAGCCTGGAGGCTCGTTAAAGCTCCTGCTCATTTATCTTATCTCCTACTAAGAGTTGCGTGGAGTTTTTTACCTTCACTCTTTAAGGCATCAAGGAAAAGAAATCAAATAAAGAGAACAAGGACCGACAGACTAAAATACCTGCAGATGCTTCTATCGAGTCAATGGCAATAGCAAAGTGTTTCTGTACTTACTGAAACTACAGGAACCCCCCACACCAAAGCCCAGCAGGTGGTCTTGTCCTCACCACTGTAAATAAAATAATTACCAGCCCCTGTGCTTGTACACATCGGGGGGAGGAGGTGACAGGGAAGACAGAGGGAGAGGAGAAAAGAAAGGGAAGGGAGAGACGAGGGAGAAAGATAAAAAGACAAAAACGGAGAAAGACATCTTTAAATATTAAATAAACACACAAGTCACTGAGTGCTCACCGTCCAAGGGGAGCTGCAGTGTTTGAGAGGCCACAGCAGCCTGTTCAGGCTCAGGAGCTGACGCTGCCGAGAGGGAGGAAACGCCCCGAGGGATCAGAACAGAGTTGGTGCTTTGAGGCCCTTGACAAGAACCTGCAGGAGGGTACGTAGCTCACGGTGAAGTGCCCCGAGCTCTGCTGAGCTTTGATGTCCCGGAGCTGCTCGCGAGCTTGTTCTGCTGTGTCCGCTGAGCAGCAGAAACAGGGAAAAGTTGCGCCACTCGGTACCGGGTTTGTGAAACAGCCCCGGGCCCCGCTCGGGGGTAACAAAGCATCGATATCTCTCCCAGCGTGGCACTCTCGGCTCGGCGCAGCCCGGGACACAACGCGATGTTTGCGGCCCCAGCGAGGCCCGAGGTCGGCCCGAGTCCGTCGGGGGCTCCGCGGGCAGGAGGAGCCCGTGGGGAGGGGACCCGGGGGGGACATGGACGGGGCATGGGGGACATGGGGAGGGACACGAGGGGGACACGGGGAGGGACACGGGGGACACACTGGCGGGGCAGGGGAGGACATCGGGGGGTCACGAGGGGACACAGGGGGGACAAGGAGGGGGACACGGAGGGGGCCGAGCCCGCCACACCCGGCTCCCAGGGCAGAGAGAGTGCCCGCGCGGGCGAATGGGCGCTCCGGAGTGAAGAGTAACTGCGGAACAGCCCAATGGGCGCTCAGGAGCGATGAGTGACGGTGGAACGGCCCAATGGGCACTCCGGATCGATAAGTGACACCAGAACGGCCCAATGGGCACTCCGGATGGATGAGTGGCATCGGGACAGCCCAATGGGTGCTCGGCGCTCCCCTGGCACCGCCCCCTACCCCGCCTTTCCGCTGCCGGGCGGGACCTGGCGCGGGGGCGGACTCCGCTCCTGCTTGGCGAGGGCCGAGGGAGCCGCGAGCTGGGCCGGGCCCGCCGCGCCGAGGCGATGGTGAGGGAGGGGCTGCGGGGCGGCGCGAGGGAGGCCGGGGATGCTCCTGAGCGGAGAGAAGGAGCGGGAGAGATCCCTCCCCGATCCCCGTCACAGCAAAACAGGCTCCGGGTGGGCACGGGAATGAAATTGGGTCCGGACAGAGTCAGAGCAGCAGAAGGAGCAGCAGAAATAAATGCGACAAACACCTTCCCCGCGCCCTCCCTCCCCCCAAGTTGTGCCTCCTCCCCCCTCGGCGGGGCAGGGCGATGGCAATGGGAGTTCCGCTCGGGTGTTGTTCGTGCCGCTGCTCAGGGAGGGCAGTAGGAGTCCTTGCCCTGCTCCCCGTGGGGTTCCTGCCCCGGGAGGCAATCCTGCCCGCCTTGTGCGCCGCGAGTCCATCCCACGGGCACCAGTTCTTCCCAAAGTGCTGCCACGCGGGTCCCTTTTCCACGGGGGGGCAGCCCTTAGGGCACAGGCTGCTCCAGCGTGGGTCCTCCCAGGGCCACGAGTCCTCCCCGGGAAAAGCTGCTGCGGCGTGGGCTCCACTCTGCAGGGCTCAGCAGGTCCCCGCCAGGCCCTGCTCCAGCGTGGGCCTCTCACAGGGTCACGGCCCCCTCTGGCATCGCCCTGCTGCGGCGTGGGCTCCTCCCCGGGCTGCAGGTGAATGTGTGCTCTGCCCTGCACCTCGCTGGGCTGCAGGTGAATGTGTGCCCTGCCGTGCTCCTCCCCGAGCTGCAGGTGAATGTGTGCCCTGCCCTGCTCCTCCCCGAGCTGCAGGTGAATGTGTGCCCTGCCCTGCACCTCGCTGGGCTGCAGGTGAATGTGTGCCCTGCCCTGCTCCTCCCCGAGCTGCAGGTGAATGTGTGCCCTGCCGTGCTCCTTCCTGGGCTGCAGGGGCACAGCTGCTTCCCCAGGGGCTTCCCCACGGGCTGCAGGGGAACCTCAGCCCTGGTGCCTGCAGCACCTCCTGCCACTCCTCCTGCCCTGCCCTGGCTGTCTGCAGAGCTGTTCACACCTCCCTCCACTCTTCTCTGGCTGCAATGCTCACCTGCACAGGAACTTCCTTTCCCTTGGGACAGACATTATCCCGGAGCTGTTCATGTCATTCCCGCCAGGCTCGGCCTTGGCCAACAGCAGAAAGCCCATCCTGGAGCCAGCTGGCATTGGCTCCTCCAGGCACAGGGAAGCTTCTGGCACCAGCTCACAGAAGCCACCCCTGGAGCCCCCCCGCTGCCAAAACCTGCCCATGGGAACCCAGTGGAGGGGAAAATTAAGGAATGTTCCATGTTCTTAATTTGGATAAAAGTGGGAGATTCCTGTGCCACTCGGACCAAAATTGGGAAAGCTCCATGTCCCATTCCTTAATTTTTTGAGCAGTTGGATAATCCTGTGCCCACAAACCCAAACTCTGAATGCTCCATATACTTTGATTTTGGGAAAACTGGGAGAATCCTGTGGCCCCCAAACCCAAATTGAGAAAACTGAGAATTCTCCATGTCCTGTATTTCATGAAAACTGGGAGCATCCTGTGCCCCACAGACCCAACTTGGGGGGGGATTGGAATGCTCCTTGTCCCAATTCTTTGGATCCAGCCCAAGATCCCGCTGTATTTCCAGGCTCCCAACACTCCTCATGTGAGTTTTCCACCCACCGTTATTCCCAAGTCGCTTTCCCAGGGGTCTCCAATCCTGTGGCTGTGTCCAAGATTGCCGCAAAACTGTGTATTTTCCAAGTGGCTTAAGATTTCCCAGGAGAATCTGCTCCATGATCTTGGACTAGAATTCCCAGGATTTTCTCACTTTCCCCTGTTTTAAAATTCGAGGGTGTTTTAAACAGCAGCTCCTTCAGGAACTCCAGATGCCATGGATTTGCACACATTCCTGTTTTTCAGATGGTCTCCAACCTCATCCTTTCCTGGAGTGTGCTCGGGGTCCTCATTCTCCCAGTCCTGGAGCCTTTCCTGTTGGAGCAATTCCTGTCAGAGCCTGAGGCATAGAAGTCCTTAAATAACCTCAAGCTCCACCAAATTCAGGGTATCCAGGTCTCCCGATTCCTTCTGGGGAAATGCCTGTTTTATCCCTAGTCTTTGTTTTCCCGTAGAGCCCATCCGCGGGATCGAGCAAGCAGGTCCTTCGAGAGGCCGAATTTGGTTCTCCCGACGTGCAGGGCAGTGGGCGAGAGCCCCATCCCGATCTACCCCGGCTCCATCCCTGCTCCTCCCGCGAGATGCGATGGCTTTGCGGGGAAGGCGGGACCGAGGGTGGACGCTGGGCCTGGGGGGAGGAGGAGAAGGGATGCAGGGAGGCGGATCCTGGAGGAGGAAAAGCTGGAGAAAGGAGAGGGATAAAAGAAGCGGAGGAGCCGGACCAGCAGTACACAGAAGAACAGAAAGGACCACGTGGTGGTCATTCCTTACTGGCGGAGGGCAGGGGGTGGGTGGCCTGACCGGTATTGGAGACCCCCGGGGAGAGCTGCGGGGGAAATCCCCGGGACCCGCAGAGTGGGGAGAGCGGAGAGGGGTGATAGCGGAACTGGGGGAGCCCCGGAGTGGTGGAATTGGGGGGCGGGAGCACAGAGGGAGCCTCGGGTCCCTTAAACGGGGATCCTGGAGAGGGAGAAGCCCCGTCAGTGTGGAGAGGAGGGGGGAATAGCGATGGAGGGGGGAGGTGGAATCCTCAAGAGGCTGGAGAAGGCGAGAGCCGAAAGAGGAGGGAGCCCGGGGACCCCCAAAAGTGCCGGCATCCCTTAGCAGGACCCCAGAGAGGGGAACCCCCCGGACCCACAGAACCCCAGCAGTACAGATAAGGGGGAGACCCAGAACAGCAAAGTAGGAGCTCATATAGGGGGAACCCCTGGGATGCCTGGGATCCCCAGCAGCTGGGAGAGAACTGGGACCCCATAGAGGGGCGATCCCCAGTACATGCAGGACCTCCAGGAGTGAAGACAGAGGGACCTCAATAACCCTGAAGTGTAGGGTTCAGAGAGGAGGAACGCCTGGGAAGGTTTTTTTGGGATAAATTATGTTGGTTTGGAGGTTTTTAGGGACACAAGATGCCCAGTGAGTTCTGGAGATGGACTTGGGCAGGAGGAACCCCCAAGCCAAAACACTCACACGTTGTTTTTGCACAAAACCCAGGATTTCTCCTTCCCAAAGCTTGACTGGATTGAGGAGGTGGCAAGCAAGAGGAAGATGCTTCAGGATACCCAGGCAGGTGAGGAGGAAGTCAGTGCCCCTTTGCCTCTGTCTTGTGCTGCGTCTTCCAGCCAAGCATGGCCCCGGCTGCAGGACAACCCTGCTACCAACACCGTCCTGCCGGGGCCAGGTTTGGAGGGATCTCCTTGCCCTTGCCTGTGGCCCAGAGGCAAATCACCTTCCTGTTCTTCTTCCTCTGCTTCCTTCCTCCCCTTATTCTTTTTTCTTCCTTCTCTTTGTTCCTCCCTCTCCTTCTTCCTTCTGCTTTTTTTCTTCTTCTCCATCTTTTTTCTTCCTTTCTGTCCTTTCTGCTTTTTCTCTGTGTTCCTTCCTCTCCTTCCTTTTTATTGTTCATTCCTCTCCTTTCTCCTTCCTTTCCTTCTTTTTTCTTCTTCTTCTCTTTCTTCTTTTTCCCTCCTCCCTTTCTTCCTTCTCCTATTTCCCTCATCCTGTTCATCTCCTCACTTGTTCTTATTCATTCCTTATTGTTATTCCATCTTCCTTCTCATTCTTCCTTCCTTCTCATTCTTCCTTCTCATTCTTCCTTCTTATTCTTCCTTCTCATCCTTCCTTCCTTCCTGCCTGCCTGCCTGCCTTGCCTGCCTCTTCTTCTCTCTTTTTCATATTCTTCCTTATTTTTATGTTTCTTCTTCTTCCTATTCCTTTTTCTTTCCTCTTTATTCCTTCATTGTCTTCCTTCTCTTTGTCTGTTTCTCTCTTTGTTTTGTTTTCTCCTTCTTCCTTCTTATTATTCCTTCCTCTCCTTTTGCTTCCTTCCCCAGGCCGTGAGCTGAACACGGAGAGCATGGAGGACAAATCCCCCTGGCAGAACCTCATGGCAGAGGCTGTTCTGAACAGCTCCACAGCGCAGGGAGTCAGTGGGGAGGAAAAGCCCTGGAGATCCCCCAGGAGGAGGAGCTCCAAACCCAGCCCAGGGTGCTCTAAGGAGGAAAGACCCACCCTGTGCTGGGAAGGCAGCCGGAGCTTCAGCCAGAGCTCTGACCTGGTGGCCTGTGAGCAGCTTCAGATCACGGAGAAACCCTACAGGTGCTTGGAATGTGGGAAGAGCTTCAGCAAGAGCTCCAACCTCCTCACCCACCTGCACATCCACACAGGAGAACTGCCTTACACATGTAGGGAATGTGGGAAGGGCTTCAGGAACAGCTCCAACCTCGTCACCCACCGTCGCATCCACACTGGGGAACGGAAACGGCCGTACACCTGTGGGGAATGTGGGAAGGGATTTCAGACCAGCTCACATCTCCTTGTGCATCAGCGGACACACACGGGGGAGAGGCCCTTCTGCTGCACCGACTGCGGGAAGAGCTTCAACCAGAACTTCCACCTCATCACCCACCGGCGCATCCACACTGGGGAGAGGCCCTATAAGTGTGGGGAGTGTGGGAAGAGCTTCAGCCGGAGCTCCAGCTTTATCTGCCACTGGCGCCTGCACACTGGGGAACGGCCCTACAAGTGCTTGGAGTGTGGGAAGAGTTTCAGCCAGGGCCCTCATCTGATCCGACACCAGAAGATCCACACTGGGGAACGGCCCTACCCATGTGGGAAGTGTGGAAAGAGCTTTAGAGACAGTTCAGCCCTTCTCATCCACCAGCAGATCCACACTGGGGAGAGACCCTATAAGTGCTTGGAATGTGGGAAGAGGTTTCATACCAGCTTGGATCTCCTCATGCATGAGCAGACACACACAAGGGATAGGCCCTTTCACTGCACCAGCTGTGGGAAGAGCTTCAACCGGAACTCCCACCTCATAGTCCACCAGCGTCTACACACCGGGGAGAGGCCCTACAAGTGTGGTGAGTGTGGGAAGAGCTTCACCCAGAGTTCTCACTTGACCTCACACCAACGGATCCACCAGTAAGGAAAGCCTTACAAGTGCTCCGACTGTGGGAGGACCTTCATCCACTGCTCCAACTCCATCACCCATTGGAGGACCCACATTGGATGATCCACAGTGACCCATGGTGGGCACAGACCTGGTGACCCATGTTGGAAAGAGCCCTGGCTTGTGGTCTCCACATCCTCCTGGTTCCCTGGGTGAATGCAGGGCAGGAACATCCATTGAGATACAGAGCAATGTTGGAAATTTTTTGGGAAAAGCAAATTTGTTGACTTTGGACCCCAAAAACTCTGACCTGCTCTGTCCTATGATTTCTTTTCATGGCATCAAGCAACACTGGATGATCTTCAGGTCTCTTCCAACCTCAATAATTCCATGATTCTAATTCTCTGTGGCCCACAGGAGTCTGCCACAGGCAAACAGGAATGCATTGGGGCAAAATATTAAGATTTTGAAGACAATGGGGTGGAAACCCCTCCAGGAAAGGCTGTTCCAACAACCCAACCCAACCCCACAGATACTCCCACAATGCCAACACATAACCTTTTCTTTTGTCCTTGATTTTCTTTTGGTTCTTCTTCATCCCTTCAAAACCCTGAAACAGGTAAAAATAAAGATATTGAACAAAGAAGTGTAAACCCCTACCATTTTACTGGGTTTTGGGGGGAATTTGGGGTTCAGGGGGACATTCAGGAGGATTTGGAGATTCTGGGGGGTTTTTGGGGAGTTTTCTCCATGGCCTTGCTCCCCAAAAGATGAGAGGGATTGATTCATGTCCTCAAAATTACACAATCCCATCACAAAGTGGCTCAGTCCCACCCCAGTATGACGTGATCCTACTCCAAATGTACTCAATCTCACAAGTCCCCAAAACTCCCAGGAGGGGTGGAATGGGGATTGAGAGAGGTGGGATGGGAATGAGGATTGGGACAGGTGGGATGAGATGGATTCTGGAATGAGACAGTCCAAGACTGGAGATGAAGAGGCTGGGGGTAATCTGGGAAAGGAGGGTGGGAACCATGGGAGCAGAAGGGCAGAAAGGTGAGGCAGGACACCGCCAAAGTGGGAGGATCAGTAGGATCCGTGAAAATAAGAGAGGGAGTCTGGGGATTGGGGGGACAATGGGAAAGGAGATGTAGAGGGGGGAAAGTGGAGGCTGGGACCTCCAAATTGAGGGGAAGGGAGTTGGGACTCACAAAACTGAGTGAAAAGGGTAGTTGGGATCCCCATATTTGATGGTGGGGAAGTGGCAGCTCCCAACCAAGCACTGGGGGAGCTGAGGGCTGGGAGTACAATGAAAAGGGAGTGGCAGAGGAGGAGAAGGGGAGGCTTTGGAGCCCCAAACTGAGCAGGAAGGGGCTGAGATCCCAAAGCTGGGAGTGGCAGAATGGACATACCCCCAAACTGAGCTGTGGGGAAAACAGGATTTTTGGGACGAGGAAAAGGGGAGTGGAAGAGCAGACAGGGATGTCCTGTGGGGGTCCTGCAGCAGTATGGTCTGCCTGGAATGGGGTGAAACAACTTCGCAATGCCCTGTTTGCAAAGCCCCGGGTGGGAAATGAAGAAGGGAGGTCATGCTGCTTTTGGGTTGAACAAAGCTGAAAGCAGCCTGCTTCATCAATGCCAAAGTGAAACATGCTGAGAGGGAGGGAAAGATGTGGCAGAGCTGGGCGAATCCTTGGATAAAGGAACAAAAAAGTGACATCACTGAGACCTTCTCCAAAACTGATGAGCTGGCACAGCCTGTATACACCTGACTGACAGTCCAGCACTTTGTACTGTAAAAGCCCAAGTTCTGGAGGGTCCGTGCTGGACACAGACCTGGTGACCCACGTTCCAGGTGATCCATACTGGGCAGTTTATTGCGTTTGCATAACCAGGTTTTGGCAGCGGGAGTCTCCAGGGGTGGATTCTGTGAGCAGCTGCCAGAAGCTTCCCCCGTGTCCAGCAGAGCCAATTCCAGTCGGCTCCAGGATAGACCTGCCACTTGGCCAAGGCCGAGCCCAGTAGAGTTGGCAGTGACACCTCTGGGAGAACATAGTTAAGGAGGAAAAACTCATTGTACAGATGGAACTTGGTGCAGAGAAGAGCTGAGTGAGAATATGGGAGAGGAACAGCTCTTCAGAGCCCAGGGCAGTGCAGGAGGAGGGGCAGGAGCTGCTCCAGGCGCCAGAACTGAGATTGCCCTCCTCCAAGGAGGAGCCCACGCTGGAGCAGGGGATGCCCAAAAAGAAGGATGTGAGCCTGTGGGAAGCCCAGGCTGAAGCAGAGTCCCTGCAGCTGCTGCAGCCCCACAGACCTCAAAGGGTCTCCCTCAGCACTGCTGGTTGTGGGGCCCACACATAGGAGTCTTTAGGCACAGGAATGGTCCATCCCGGCCCCAGTTCAGGCTGGTGACTTTCTATTGAAAATTGGAGAACAAAATTGCAATCCAGGCTCTGTGTGACCCTGAGCTTGGCCTTGGGCTGTCAAACTGTCCCTGCCTTGAGGGGACCCCAGGGGGTGGGTGACCTGGCATAGGGCACAGGATCCTCTGCAGCTCCCCAGAGATGCCATTCAGACTGGGACAAGCGGGCTGTCCCCTCTCTGCTAGGATACTGGGAGAGAGGGATGCTGAGCCTGATCAGGGACACCAGGGATGGGGTGGGTAGGGCCACCAGAACTCCTCCACCATCCCCTCAAAACCCCTGGGGGCAACTCCCTGCACAGCCAGAGGGATAGTGCCTAGGTGGCTGTCAGGGCCCCAAGGAAGCAGTGGGAACAGCAGTGCCACAGCACAGGCTGGGGACAGAGTGGCTGGAGAGGGGCCAGGCACAAAGGGCCCTGGGGGCACTGATGGACAGCAGCTGGACATGAGCAGCCCGGGGGACAAGAAAGCCAAGGGCATCCTGGCCTGCAGCAGCAAAAGTGTGGGCAGCAGGAGCAGGGCAGGGATTCTGCCCCTGCACTGGGCACTACTGAGGCCACACCTCAAGTGCTGTGTCCAGGGACGGCCCCTCAGGTCAGGAAGGATGCTGAGGTGCTGCAGCGTGTGCAGGGAAGGGCAGTGAGGCTGGGGAAGGTTCTGGAGCACAAGTGCTGTGAGGAGCAGCTGAGGGAGCTAGGCTTGTTGAGTCTGCAGAGGAGGAGGCTCAGGAGAGACCTTCTCACTCTCTCCAAGTCCCTGAAAGGAGGGTGTAGCCAGGTGGCAGTCGGTCTCTTCTCCCAGGCAACCAGCAAAAGGACAAGAGGACACGGCCTTAAGCTGCGTGTCATGGGTGGGAGAGGAAGGCTTAGACAGAATTTATTACAGAAGCCCTGCCATTCAGTCACGAGGTGCCGAAAGTGTCCAATCTTAGCCTCTGATCATGTCGATGGTTTGAATTTCAGGAATTATACAGGTTCTGCAGATTTTAATGATGGCAAATTCACAATATTTATATGAAATTAAAAACTAGGGGTGATATACTGTAAGATAGGCTAACGCACTATATTAAAGCAGTTGTTGAAGTAATTATATGAAAGCTGCCAAAAAGAAACAATTATTAAGCAGAGATTTGATGTAACTCACCCAGACCAAGGCTCGTGGGGAGATCTCTGCTCTCTGTAGCAAAATGACAACAAGGACCCTTGGCATGATGCAGCAAGAATCATTTATTATTTATTTATTACTTATTGCAGGTCCCTTTGGTTCCACGAGGCCCTGTAGTGTCCCAGTGGCAGCCCCAGGCAGATGAAACCCAACACGGAGCCCCCGGCCCCCATCAACACCTTGGGGAGGGCGGGGGGTGGCAGATCCAGGAAACAGCGTCAGCTGCCAGGAAGGGACTGGGACGAAGTGGGACAGACTGGGATGTACTGGGATGAACAAGGGTGGACTGGGACTCTGGGATACAAGGGGACCAGGTCCAGGACCCAGTGAGACCAGAACTGGGGCAACAAGGATTATACTGGGAACAACTGGGACCACTTTGAGGGCTACTGGGAGTAACTAGGAGCGTACTGGTGTCAACTGCAATATCCTGGGTGTGACTGGGGTTATACTGATGGAAATTGGAACCTCACTGGTGCAACTGGATGTGCCTGGGAAAGACTACCAGTCTGTAACTGGGATGTACTGGGGGTATCTGTAAATATACTGGGGGTCACTGGGATCTCTCTTGAGTCAGGTTCATTTCTCCCTCCTCCTCGTTCTCGTCCTCCTCCTCCTCCTCCTCCTCTGAGTCCTCCTCTTTGTCCTCTTCATCCTCCTCCTCGTCCTCCTTCTCCTCCTGCCCTTGTCCTCGTCCTTGTCGTCCTCCTCCGTCTTGTTTTTTGTCTTGTTCTCAGTCGTCTTCTTGGGTTTGTTCCAGAAGTGGGCGGGGCTTCCCCAAGGGGGCCTGGTTTGTTCCCTATGTGATCTGGGTTTGTCCCAAGGGGCTGGGGTTTCTTCCCCATGTGGGCGGGGTTTGTTTCAATGGGGCGGGGTTTGTCCTGATGTGGATGGGGTCTGTCCCAAGGGGGCGGGGTTTGTGATTGAAGAAGGCAGGGTTTGTCACAAGGGGGCGGAGTTTGTCCCCAGGGGACGGGGTTTGTCGTTAGGGGACAGGGTTTGTTCCCGATGTTTAGAGGGTTTGCTCCCGATATGAGCAGGGTTTGTGCCATTGGGCAGAATTTGTCCGTAGGAGTACGCGTTTGTTCCCTAGGGGGCGGTGTTTGTTCCCCAGGGGGCGGGGTTTGTCCCGAGGGGTCGGGACTTGCTCCCAATGTTTGAGAGGTTTGTTCCTGAGGGGACGGAGTTTGTCCCGAGAGAGCAAGGTTTTTCTGTGAGGGGGTAGGGTTTGTTCCAGATGTGGGTGGGGTTTGTCCGAAGGGGGCGGGGATTGTACCGAGGGAGCCGGGTTTGTTCCCAAGTAGGGTGGTTTTCCCGAGGAAGCCAGTATTCTCCCAAGAGGGCTGGGATCATTCTCAAGTGGGCGAGTTTTGTCCCGAGAGGGCGGGGTTTCTTCCCGACTTGGGAAGGGTTTGTCAGGAGGGGAGGGGTTTGTCTTGAGGAAGCGGGGATGGTTCCCGAGAGGGTTATATTTGTTCTCAGTGTGGGAGGGGTTTGTCTCATTAAAGCGGGGTTTGTTCCCGAGGGGGGGCAAGGTAAATGAAAACTGAGAGCCAGGATCCCAAAAATGAACCCAAAATTGAGCCCAAAAAAGCGCGAAATTGGCAAAAAAATTGGACGGAAAAATGATCCCAAAAATTGGACAGAAAAATGAGCCCCAAAAATGAGCCCCAAAGTTGAGCCCCAAAATGGACCCAAAAATGAGCCCCCAAACCTCCAAATTTAAGCAACCCAAGACATCCAGATTAACCTAAAATTATCCCAAAAATAAGCTACAAAAGTAACCCCCCAAAAAACCAAAGAGACCCTCACAATGAACCCAAAAAGGACTCCCACAAACGTCCAAAGTAACTGAAACCTGAGCGCCAGGATGCCCAAAATGAATCCAAAACTGAGTCCCAAAATTAACCCCAAATGAGCCCAAAGAACCCCGAAAATGACCCTAAAATAAACCCCTAAAAAAGCCCCAAAACCGAGCACAAAATAGATCCTAAATGAGCCCAAAGAAGTCCGAAACTGACCAGAAAATGGACCAAAAATGAGCCCCAAAATGGACGAAAAAATGAGCCCCAAATAGGATCAAAAATTGAGCCTCAAACCCCCCAAAATTAAGCAACCCAAGCCACGCAGATTAAGGCAATATTATCCCAAAAATAAGCTAAAAAAGTAACCCAAAAAGGTGCCAGAAAGACCCTCAAAATTAACCTGAAAATGATGCCCCAAAAAAGACCAAGGTAACTGAAAACTGAGCGCCAATATCCCCGAAATGAACCCAAAAATGAGCCCCAAAAATGAGTCCCAAAATGAGCCCCAAAATAGAGCCAAACATGAGTCCCAAACCCCCCAAAATTAAGCAACTCAAGACATGCAGATTATGCCAAAATTATCCCCAAAATAAGCTACGAAAGTAACCCAAAAATGAGCCCCAAAATGGATCCAAAAATGAGCCTCAAACCCTCAAAATGAAGCAACCCAAGATACCAAGATTAAGCCAAAAGTATCCCAAAAATAAGCTTTGAACGAAGCCCAAAAATGAGCCCCAAAATGGATCAAAAAATGAGCCTCAAACCCTCAAAATAAAACAACCAAAAATGCTCAAATTAACCTAAAGCATCTCAAAAATAATCTACTAAAATAACCCAAAAATGAGCCAGAGGGACCCTCAAAATTAACGCAAAAATGACCTCCAAAAAAGAAGAGTACGGTGTCTTGACTGTGGAGAGAATACAATGCTCCAAAGTGACATATCATGCTGAGAGCAAACTTTCCTTCTCAGCACCTCCCTCTGAAGCGAGGGGTCTTCCAAGGAGAATGTTTCTCTTAAGGAACTACGTGGGAGAACACAAGGAACTGTCAAAGTGCTTCTGTGGCAGGAGTCCAGTGCCCTGCCCTTTCCTTCCCAGCTCTTTTTGCCTTCGCATTCTGTCATTCTCATAGTGTGCTTGTATAATGCAAGGCTTTTCAGCTCCTCTTTGCACAGCGAAACGTGCAGAGAGAAAAGCTTCTTGCAAGGTTCGTTTACACCTTTCTATTCAGCGCTAAATGACATCACACCCATACATCTTGGAAGGTCGCTAGATGTCGCTGTAACACAAGAAAACAAGAGCAAAGGGCGCTAACAATTGAAGTGGACGGTAGAGGTGATGCGCAGAAAAGACCCCACAACTAGGTAGTTGTAGAGAAGGTACGTTTATTCAGCATGCTGTGTGCATGGGGGATTGGTCCACCAAAGACATGCACACCTGTGTGTGCTCACAGGCTGCCTTATATGCAGGTACAATATGCATATTCATTATTTCCTTATATGTATGCGTTATTTTATTAGAACTGGCAGGCTTATTCTAAGCAGTTCTGAGAAATAATTTCCATTTTCTCTGCCCTGTGCTCCTCCCATCTGAGTTTGCGCATTGGTTTCCATTTTTCCTGGGCTGGGGTCTTCGGGGGTCTTGGGGATGAAGATGGTGGTTTTCCTCACCCTGTCCTTTTCACCTTGGCTCAAAAAGAAGTTTAAACGAGTTTTGTTGGCAACTTGAACTGGTCTAATGAGTAAACTTCTATAGTTATCTTATTTTCTTGACATATTTGCTGATTTATATGCATATGGTTGCATATGGTGTCCATTCTAATTTAGAAACTTCAAGGCCAGGTACTGATAGCAACAATAATATATTTCTTGCTTTTATGTTTGTAGCTAATTAGGGCCTCAACCATGCAGTCTATCTTTGCAAACTTTAGCAAAAGCCTCTACAATTATTTTCATTAACATCTCAGTGTTAGTTCCTATTGATACTCTATATCAGTTCCTTCTAAGTTAGTTCCTCATGTTATTGATACATTATATCAGTTATTGATACATTATATCAGTCCCCTTTAAGTGTTAGTTCCCTATATCAGTTCCCCCTTTTCTATAAAATCAGTAAATTCTTTTACTACAATTGACTCAATATTTATAAGACTCTAATCTTTATTATAATTGATTTCGTCTCTAGCTACTATATGTGCTTCTTGTGCTTTTATAACAGCAAAAAATATTTTAAAGTTAAAAAGCACATTCTTTTCCAACTCAGGGGGAGTTGTTTTTTTGCTATACTCACGTCTACATAGCTACTAATATCTTGAGGGTAATTTGCAGGGACTGTATGTGGCTGTTAGATTAGCACTCAGAAAATCTCCAGCCTACTATCTTTTTCACAATATCTATTGTAAAGGTTATTTGTTTTGCCTAGAATTATGGTCAGGTGTTATTATCTGTATTTCGGTTACTTACTGCAATCTTAAACATGGGTAGTCTCATTTCTTTCCTAGGTAGGGCTGTGCATATCTAACAATCCATAACATTAATTGCTTTTACCAAAGTTCTTAAGTTTTTCACATATATATTTTCTACTTAAGCCTCAGTTTTTATAGTGCCTAGAACAGGGATAGGACTCAGAAGTACATTACAGTCCTCATCTTTAGGTTCGGTAGAAGCGGAGTCTTCCTGGTTGCATTTGGGTCACCTTTCACGGGGACTTGCAAGCTTTTTTATTCTGGAGTGATGAACAAGGGTCCTTTCTACCGTGGTTCCAAGGCTTCCCCTGTAGGAGACTTAATATATACATAGTCTCCAGGCTGAATATTATGAACAGGACCATCTAGTCCTTTACTCCTGGTTTTGTATACCTGTTCTTGATTTT
>JAWWMP010000192.1:0-25461 GCA_035047865.1 Dendrocincla tyrannina
GGGCGGGGGGTCCGGGGCGCACCGGGCGGCGGCGGGGCCGTTCCCGGGGCTCGGGGGGCCGGCGGCGGCTGGTGCCAAGCCCCTGCCAGAACCTCTTTTGTGCGCCCGCAGCCAATCAAGGCCGCTGACGACACACTTCTCTTGGGGTATAAAACCCCGGGGCCGCCGCTACCGCCGCTTTTTTTCATCCCCCCCCCCCCTTCGGCCCCCCCCGGGGTCGCCGCTTCCCCGCCCCCGCCGCCGTTACCGCCTTCCCCCCCCTTGCGCGTTGCGGTGGAAGCGGGGCGGGGGGGCGGCCCGGAGGGGAAGGGTTTTCTTTTTTTCTTCTTCTTCTTTCTTTTCTGTTTCTTTCATGTATTTTTTGGTTTCCCCCCCCGGCATGGCCCCGCTGTGGTGGTTGTTGGGCTCGGTGGTGGCGGTGGTGGCGGGGGGGGGGTCGCCGGAGCAGCCCTCCGCCTCCGAGCCCGCCTGCCCCGTGTGCCTGTGGCGGCGGCAGAGCAAAGAGCTGCGGCTGGAGAGCATCAAGTCGCAGATCCTGAGCAAGCTGCGGCTGAAGGAAGCGCCCAACATCACCCGGGAGGTGGTGAAGCAGCTGCTGCCCAAGGCCCCCCCGCTCCAGCAGCTTCTGGACCTCCACGACTTCCAGGGGGACTCGCTGCAGCACGACGAGTACCTGGAGGAGGACGAGTACCACGCCACCACCGAGACCGTCATCAGCATGGCCCAGGAAAGTCAGTGCTGCCCTTTGTTCCGCTGCAAACTTCGCCGGAGGACTCTCCCCCCCAATCCCCCACCCTGGCCCGGCTTCTCCCCTCGGTTCCCCTCCCGGTGTCCCGGTCCCCTCCCCTCCCGCCGGCATCATCCCTCCGGGGCGCCCCATCCTCCTCTTCTTCCCCCGCGGCTCCCCGACCCCACCCGGGGAGTTCCCGACCCTCCTCGGGGTTCCCGACCCCCCTCCCGGCGCTCCTCGGTTCCCCCCGGTCCGTGCGGGTCCCGCGGGGACGCACCGCGCAACACGGGGACACGGGGACGCGGGGACGCGGGGACGCGGAGACACTGGGACGGGACAGCGCGGCTGCGGCAGCCCCGGGACGGGGCACCGGGAACCGGGAGACCGGACTGGGACCGGCCACTGGGTACTGGCACCGGGCCACCGGGAACCGGGACTGGGGACCGGGTGCTGACACTGGGAGCTGGGAACTGGAACCTGATACTGGAAGCTGGCACTTCCAGTGCCAGGACTGGGAACTGGGACTGGGACTGAGGACTGGGAGCTGGGACTGGGACTGAGGGCTGGGAGCTGGGACTGGGGACTGGGATGGAGGATACTGAGCTGGTGCTGAGTGCTGGGATTGATACTGGGAGCTGGTACTGGGGACTGGGAGCTGAGACTGGGACCTATTATGTTACCAGAAGCTGGCAGAGTATTGGGTGCTGGAACTGGGGACTGGGAGCTGCTGCTGAGTGTTGTGACCTGGCACTGGGCACTAGGTGCTGGCACTGGGCACTGGGAGCTGGCACTGGGTGCTGGGACCAGCCACTGGGGACTGGGAGCCGATACTGGGTGCTGGAACCTGGCACTAGGAACTGGGAACTGGCAGTAGCAGCTGGACCCAGCACTAGCACTGGGAGCTGGCGCTGGGTGTTGGGATCTGGGACTGGGTGTTGGGACTGGGTACTGAGGACTAGCACTGGAGACTGGGAACTGAGACCAGGCACTGGGAGCTGGGACCTGGCACTGGGAGCTGGGACTGGGGGACTGGGACTTGGCAGTGGGGACTGGGACCAGCCACTGAGTGTTGGGACCTGGCACTGGGTGCTGGGAATGGGGACTGTGAGGGGCACTTGCACCAGTCAGCAAAGGGACCGGGCACTGGGAGTAGCACCAGAACCTGACACTGGCACTGGGTACTGGGACCTGGCACTGGGAGAAGACTGGGGACACAGGGCAGGTGGCACAGTGACCTCCCAGTCCCCACGGCCCTGCCAGGCACCTCCTGCCACGGCACAGGCCGAGGTGACAGCAGGGTGACAACAGGGTGACAGCAGGGTGACAAAGAGGGTGGCAAACAGGGTGACAGCAGGGTGACAAACAGGGTGACAGCAGGATGACAACAGGGTGACAACAAGGAGACAGCAGGCCGCGCTGGGGACAGTAAGGGACTGCCGGGGGGCCCCGGTGGGACAGCAGGGAGGGAGGGGACAGGTCACGGGGACTTTGCTGCGCCGTGATGTGGCTCTGTGTCCCCCCGCTCCAGCCCCCCCGTATCTCAGTTTCCCCCGCGGGTCTCTCCACCTGCTCCGGCCGTGGGACCCCCGGGGGCGGGGGGCGGGTGCGAAGGGCGAGCGGAAGGGAGGGAAGTGTGAGGCGCTGCCCCCCCCGCGCCGCCCCCCGACGAATTTCCTTCCCAGGCATTAATAGACTCGGGCGGCTTTGAAATTTTATTACCCATAAAATTGACGACACGCTGGGGTTTTCCTCCCCGCGCCGCGGCAGTGCTCGCGGCCCCCCTGCCCCTCCTGCCCCTTCACAGCTCGGGGGCCCCCAAAATAAATAGCAGAGGGGCAGCCACTCCTCCCGCACGGCCCAGGCCGGGGGTCCCACCACCTCGGACCCCCGGCCGGATGCGCCGCGGGCTCCGGCCCCCCCCGCCCCGCTCCGTTATTATTATCATTTTTCCTCCCTCCTCGCCCCCCCCGGGGCAATTGTGGGGGGTTTTATGGTTCCTGAACAGAAGGAGGGAAAGGGTTTATAGGCGGCAGAGCCATAAAGCTCTCGGGTTCCCCCCGGCCGCCCCGAGCCCCCCCGCTAATCCCCGGCCCCCCCGAGTCCCCCCACCCCCCCAAGGGCTTTTAACTGCAGAAGGAACCCGGGAAGGTTAATTGGGTCCTAAACCCATTGAGGGGCTACCCGTGACCCCCGCGACCCGCGGGGGGGAGGGAGCTTAATGAGGAGCCATGGGGGGCCGGGGGGGCCGGGCCGAGGGGCTGGGGGGCCCGGGGGGGGCCGGAGCTGCTCAAGGTCAGCGGGACGTGGGGACATAAGGACGTGGGGACATAAGGACGTGGGGACACGGCAGAGCCACACACGGCACCTTGGGCCTCGCCGGCTCTGGGAGCGGGGAGGGGGGGCTCGGTCGGGGGGTCGATGGGGCAGAGGTGGGAGTCCCGGCTCTGGGCCCCGGTGGGAACAAAGGGCGGGGGGACCGGGGGCCGCCCCTCTCCCGGCACATGCCCAGCTGTGACCGGTGTCCCGGTAACCTTTATCCCCCGTTGCCACAGCGACAGGACGAGCATCCTGGCACGGCAGCCAGCGTGGCAGAGCCCCCCCCGCCGGACCCCCCCATCGGGCCCGGTGCTCCCAGGGGTGTCAGGCAGAGCCCCCGGTGTTCCCGGGATGCCACAGGGAGCCCCGGGCCGGCGAAGGGTCCGCGGTGCCACCGCTGTCCCGGCGAGGGGCTCCGGGGGCAGCTCCCCGGGATCTGCTCCGGCTCCGGCGCTGCTCTGGCATCTCCCACCTGGAGATCCCCCAAACCCCGCCCCGTGGCACAGAACGGCACCCCCGACCCCTGTGTAGGGGTGTCACCTCGCCCCGTGGGGTGACATCCCCGCTGAGGGGATACAACCTGCCGCGGTGGCACCCAGGGGGAAGGGAGGGGGGCGGTTCAACCGAGGGGCTGGAGAGCAGCGCATCCCGGGGTGGGGGGTTGTGGGGTGGGCGGTGGTCCCGGCAGGGCTGGGCCCCCCCAGAGTAGGGGGGCCAGGCGGCATTCGGGGGCTGCGGGCGATGTCGTGACCCCCGTGAGCCCGGGGAGGCCTCGGCGCAGCAAATGGCCCCGCTGCAGCTGGGCGCTATTAAACCTGACCGGTGCGCGCAGGGGGAGCGAGGGGCGAATTCCCAGCTCAATTTGACACAGATGTTTGCCGAGCCGGCAGGGCCGGCGCGGGGCTGGGGAAAGATCCCCGCGGACCCCCGGGGGCGGTGGGTGCTCGGGCTTGTCCCCCCCGCCAAGAGGGTGGGCTGTCCCTGCGGGGCCGCTCGCTTTCGCCATCTGAGAGCACATCGCAAGTTGGGAGGCTGCGGGAGCCCCCCTAAGGTGTGGGGCTGCCCCACAAACCAGCCCAGGGAGTGGGGGGGGGGGGAGATACAGGTGGGAGATGAAGGTGGGAGATGTAGGGGGAAGATGGTACCCGCTGGTACCCGGGCACATTCCCAGCCCCGGCCCCACACCGGGATGTGCCAGGAAGCGCCTGCCCTCGAGCAGGTGCTGCGGGGTCGGAGCCCCCGGCCCCGCTCAGCCCGGCCCTCTCCGCGGGGGCATCGCTCCGGGGAGGGGGGCTCAGGACTCCCGGGGGTCACAGAGGCCAGCCGGGGATCACCGCGGGCGGAGGGGCGACGATCCCCGGGGCGGCCTCTGACCCGACCTTCAACTCCCAACGAGCGAGGAGGAGCCGGCGAGGGAGGAGCGGGACCCCGGGGGCCAGCCCTGACGCCTCCTTCCTTCCTCCCTCCCTCCCACAGCGGACCCGGTGGTGCAGATCGAGGGCAACCCCCATTGCTGCTTCTTCAACTTCAGCCCCAAGATCATGTTCACGAAGGTGGTGAAGGCGCAGCTGTGGGTGTACCTGCGGCCCGTGCAGCACACCTCCACCGTCTACCTGCAGATCCTGCGCCTGAAGCCCGTCACGGACGAGGGCAGCCGCCACATCCGCATCCGCTCCCTCAAGATCGACCTCAACTCCCGCGTGGGCCACTGGCAGAGCATCGACTTCAAGCACGTGCTGCAGAACTGGTTCAAGCAGCCGCAGAACAACTGGGGCATCGAGATCAACGCCTTCGACCCCAACGGCAACGACCTGGCCGTCACCTCGCTGGGACCCGGCGCCGAGGGGCTGGTGGGTGTCCTGGGGGAGGGTGGGGGGTGAGGAGGGTGAGGGGAGGGGACGGTTGTGGGGGGAGGGAGATGGTTTGGGGGGGTTCTGGGGGACAGTGACAGCTCTGCGAGGACAGTGACACCTTCATGGGGACAGTGACAGCTCCCTGGGGACAGTGACGGCATCCTGGGGCTGGTCACAGCTCTACAGGGACAGTGACAGCTCTGCAGAGACAGTAACACCTTCATGGGGACAGTGACAGCTCCACAGGGACAGCTCCCTGGGGACAGTGACGGATCACTGGGGCTGGTCACAGCTCCACGGGGACAGTGACAGCTCCCTGGAGACAGTGGCACTTCCATGGCGAGAGTGACAGGTCCCTGGGGCTGGTCACAGCTCCACAGAGATGGTGACAGCTCCATGGGGACAGTGACAGCTCCCTAGGGCTGGTCACAGCTTTGTGGGGACAGTGGCTGCTCCATGGGTACAATGACATCCTCATGAGGTTGGTCTCAGGTTTGTGGGGATAGTCACAGCTCCAAATGGACAATAACAGACTCATGGGGCTGGTGGGGCTGGTGACACCTCAATGAGGCTGCTGGCAGCTTTTTGGGATGGGTGGAACTCCCATGAGACTGGTGACACCTCAGTGGGGCTGGTGACACTTTGATGGGACTGGTCATACCTCGATGGGGCTGGTGACACCTCAATGGGGCTGGTGGCAGCTCCATGGGGCTAATGACACCTTGATGGGGCTAGTGGCAGCTTTATGGGGTGGGTGACACTCCCATGGGACTGGTGACACCCCGCGGGGCGGGGGGGTATCCCGAGGGAGTGGCTTTGGGGTGCAGCAGGGCTCTGGCTCAGCGTGTCCTTCCTCTCGCCCCCAGCACCCCTTCATGGAGCTGCGGGTGCTGGAGAACAACAAGCGCTCGCGGCGCAACCTGGGGCTGGACTGCGACGAGCACTCGAGCGAGTCCCGCTGCTGCCGCTACCCCCTCACTGTGGACTTCGAGGCCTTCGGCTGGGACTGGATCATCGCCCCCAAGAGATACAAAGCCAACTACTGCTCGGGGCAGTGCGAGTACATGTTCATGCAGAAGTACCCACACACCCACCTGGTGCAGCAGGCCAACCCCCGCGGCTCGGCCGGGCCCTGCTGCACGCCCACCAAGATGTCCCCCATCAACATGCTCTACTTCAACGACAAGCAGCAGATCATCTACGGGAAGATCCCCGGCATGGTGGTGGATCGCTGCGGGTGCTCCTAGAGCCCGCTCGGGGCTGCCCCTGCGCCCCCGCGTCCCCTCGGCCACCGGCTCCTCCTTCCTTCCGCTGTTTCTTGCTTTTCATTTTTTTTGGTTTTTTTTGGTTTTTAAGTTTTTTTTTTGTTTGTTTTTTTGGGGTTTTTTTTGGGGGGGTGGGGGGAGGGAGGAAAAAAGAAAAGAAAATGACAAAGACCGAGCGTTGAAATTCCTTTGGATGTTGGAAGAGACGGAGAAAGAGAGAGAATCCCACGGAGAAACGCTGCACCAAACCCGCGATTCGACATGCATTGTGCAATAAAGCAACCGGACGGAGAAGGGAAGGGGGGGCCGGGACCCCCCCACGGGGACACGGGGACAACGGTGACACGGCACCGGGCGGCTCCCCGGCCCCGGCTCGGCGCAAATGGGGACAGGAGGAGGCCGAGCGAACCCCGCGCCCCCTCCCCGCGCTCCTGGAGCGGCAGCGAGGCCGGGGCCACCCCGTGGTGACACCCCGGGCCGGGTAGCCCCCCGAGCGGCCAGGGGCTCCCGCTGGAGCGAGGACGGCGGGGTCCGGCAGCGGGACCCCCGGCACGGAACCGTCTCCCTTCTTTAATTTATTTATTTATTAATCACCCTCCCGGCCGGCGCTCGCCCCGCTGCCTCCCATCGCACCCACAGCCCGGATGGCCCTGCAGGAGCCGCCCCGGGACCACCGGCAACCCCTCCGCGGCTGGAGGGGACGGAGCTGCCGCCCGGGCTTTGGCTCCGGCCCGGGAGGCTCGGGGGGTCTCCCCCGGCGGGAGGGCAGCCCGGCGTGACCCGCAGGCAGCCCCGGCAGGAATTGGACGGAGGCTCCGACCGCGCGTGGGAGAGGGGGAAGAGAGAAATTCCGCTTACGCGGCACATTCGCCTCCCGCTGCCCTCGGCGTTCCGGCTGATTTTTCACGTGAGAAACGACGGCTCTCCCGCGTTCCCAAGAGCCCGCAGGCTCCGGAGGCTCCGGCGGGTCCGGCCGCGATGCAGCCGGGGCGGGAGCGGCGGCCCCAGGGGGGAGAAACCCTCGCGGCCCCGGCCCCAGCACTTAATCCCGAGGGAGCCGGGGCGGGGAAAACACGCGTCTCCATCCCGGGGAACGATCCCGCGGCCGGGCACGGAACGACCCCGCGTAGCACTTAAGGGCCGGCGCCGGGGGTGCTCCCGGGGTGTTTAGCACTTGTCCTCGGCCCCGCGGAGCCCCGAGCGCTTACAAGGGTGAGGCCTCCCCCGGGACGAAGACGGGGTGCTGGCCCGGTCCGTGCCGAACCCCCCTGGGGCCCCCACGAGATCCCCTCGGGACCCCCCGGGACCCCCCAGCCTGGCAGCACTTACGGCCCCTCGTGCCAGGCTCCCGGTGCCACCAGTGCCGCCGGGGCGGTGGTAGCGGGAATGGGAGGATGGGGAGAGCCGGGGGCCAGGGAATGGGGGACCGGGGGGCGGAGGAGCGACCCCCGGCCCCCCTCAGCCCTGAACAGGGGGCACGGTCCGGGCCCGAAACATCGTGGCCAGCAGCTCTCCGGGACCAGCGGCCCCCTGGGGCCGAGGTGCCCGGGCAGGGGGGTCGGCGGTGGCTCTTCCAATACATAGGGCACGACGATGCCAATGAAACTCCCGGGCCGGGGCGGCCCCTTCCCCCGCCCTGCAGTGCCTTTCGGGGGGCCGGAGGCTCCTGTGGGGGAGAGGCACCCCCTTGCCCACCCGGTGTCCCCTCGGGGTGTCCTCACGGAGTGTCTGTGGGATGCCTGTCCCGGTGGAGCCACTTGTGGAAGTGTTTTGCCGATCCCTGTTTTGCTTCCACCCGATGCCAGTGGGTCCTGATGGCTTGTCCAGCCCTCAGCCACCAATGGATCCTAAGGACTTCTTCAGCCTTGGACCACCAATGGATCCTGAAGAATGGTCCAGCCCTGGGCCGCCAGTGGATCCTGAGGGATTGTCCAGACCCGGAGCATCAGTGAATCCTGAGGAACTGCCCAGCCTTGGACCACCAATGGGTCCTGAGGGCTTGTCCAGCCCTGGACCACCAATGGATCCCAAGGGCCTGTCTGCCCCCCGACCACCGAACACAGCCAAGGGCAAGCCTGTCCTGCCCTTGCTGGCCCCAGGGCTGGTCTGGCACAGCCACCCCCAGCAGCGGAGCCTCATACTGGAAAACATCCAGAAGCCACTGGGAAGGGACTGGAAAGGGCATGGAGCTGTCCCAGCCTATGGAGGGGGGTTGCATGGGCACAGGGCACTCCAAACCTGCTGCCACCACCCCAAAAGTCCCCCCAGGTCCCCGGGGTGGCTGTTACAGGCAGGTGGCACTGAAGGAGAAAGGACAGGGAGGCCTGGACACTGGGACCAGTTAGCACAGGGCACTGGGACCAGTCAGCCCCGGGTACTGGGATCAGTTAACATCAGGCACTGGCACCAGTCAGCTCTGAGCACTGGAACTGGTCGGCCCCGGGCACTGGACCACAGTTCCCAGCAAGGGGTGGCACAGGTCCCAGTGCCCGGGGCTAACTGGTCCGGGTGCCCAGAGCTGACTGGTCCCAGTACCCAGGGCTAACTGGTCCCACAGGCGGCTCCCAGTCGGTGGAGGGAGGGGCGAGGGGAGGGGGTGGCGGCCCCCTCAGCATATTATTATTATAATTATTATAATTATTCTAATTATTTCCCTGGTGTATCGGTCTGTGCGTAACGTCTTAGGTTCCTTTTCTGTTCGTCTGTCCCTTGTTTTGTTCCTCGTTCTGTCGCTCCGGGGGGTCTGGGGGGATCCGGGACAGGCCCCGGGATGTGGGGGAGAGGGCACGGCTGGTCTGGGAGGGGGAGGGGGGGCTCACGGTGGGACCAAACTCAGCACTTGAACAGCAAAAATATAAAAGGAATAATAAAAAAAATTAAAAATATTAAAAAGGAAGGGAAAGAATGGAAGAACTCCAAGCTTTCAGCTCCATCTGCACCCGCGGGCGGGGCTGGCACCGTGGGTGGGGGTCCCATGAGCTAGTGGCACCGGGACCCCCGGTGTCATATTCCCCCAACCCATTGCTGTTGTCCCTGAGTTCAGGTGGCTTGTCCAATGTCACCGGGAGGGATCCGGTGACACCACCGGGCACGGGGAGGCAGGAGGGGCTGGGGAGCCATTTGTGCTGTGGAAAGGTGGGGAGGGGGCAAGGCCAGACCCCATCCCCCTCGTGGGCACCGGGATTGGCCTCGGGGGGGGCTGTGACAGCCCCGGGGAACGGAAGGGACAGCCAGGGGACAGGGATGCCCACCTTGGGCTGGCACGAGGCTCGGCATGGCCACAGCACCCCACGCTCCTCATCCCTCCAAGCCCTGGATCCCTGGGGACATCCAGCACCAGGACATCTAGCACGGGGACATCCAGCATGGGGACATTGGCACTGCCACCACTCCACACCCAGCTGTGTCACACCGTGGTGTCCTCACAAGAATCCTCTGGCGATGCCACCCCACCCTCCAGCGGTGCCCAGTGACCGAGCTGGTTGCCCCTGGACTGGGGCAATGGGGTGGGATTGGGGCACTTGTGGCTCCTGAAAGGAGAGGAAAAGCCCCCACTGAATGTCCCCGTGGCCCTGGTGTTGGGCAAGTGATGTTTGACTGTGACTTGTGCCTGTGTCCTGGGTAACACCGTGATGGCCTTCCTGGCTCCAACCCCATCCCCATCCCCAATCCCATCTCCATTTCCATCCCCATCCCCAACCCCAACCCCAGTCCCATCCCTATTTCCATCCCCAGCCCCATCTCCAGTCCCGGTTCCAGCCCCAGCTCCTTTGGTTTTTAGACGTTTTGTACAATGAAAAGTTTATATAGTCAAAAAGTTACCGAAGAAAAAGGGGGAAATTGCTGATAAATGTGTTTTGCTTGGGTTACTGATTGTGGTCCTTGCCCTGATCCAACTCCTCATCCAAATCCAGCCCTCACCTGGATCCAGCCCCCCTCATGTCCCCCCAGCCCCCATTCCCCCCAGTGCAGCCCCCCCACTCTCCCCAGCCCCCATTCCCCGCAGTGCATCCCCCCTATTCCCCCCCAGTGCAGCCCCCCACGCTGTACAAGTGGCCCCGCGTGTTGGGGGAGCCGCGGGATCGGGGACAGCTTTAGGGAGCCTCCTTGGGGACTGCGGGTGCGCCGGGGATGGCTGGGCAGGGGCAGGGCGACAGCGTGGGCAGGGATTGTCACTGTGGGAGGGGGCACGGTGGGCAGGGCAGGGTCACCCTGGGAGGGCACAGGGTGGGCAGGGATTGTCACTGTAAAGGACACATAATAGGCAGGGCAGGGTCACCACGCGAAGGGACAGTGTGGGCAGTGCCCACGGGGCCGGGGAACCTCCTGACACGAGCGAGACCCGGACACGGGAGGGGCGGGGGTCCCACGGGCGGTGTCCCCGCTGCCTCGGGACACATGAGAGGCCCCCCCACGCCCCATCCCTGCCCCACGCAGGGCAGAGCTGCTCGGGGGGTGCCCGGCTCTGCCCTGCCCCCTCGGGGGTCTCCTGGACCCCCAGCCCGTCCCCAAACGCGGCCCCGACGGGCTCGGAGCCCCCCTCGGGGGGCGTGCTGGGGGATGCCAGCCGCTGTGCCGCCTCGCGGGGGCCGGAGGAGGAAGGTCCGGGGGGGCACGGCGGGGTTTGTTTGTTTGCTCCGGGCCGGTGCCAAGAGTTTAACGAGGGCTCGCTTTTGTTCTGGTCACGTCCCCGCGGGGGCTGCGCCCCCACGCCCCTCACTGGGAGCCCCCCGGACGGGCCCGGCCCGGCACGAAGTAGGACGGGACATCCGGGCGACCACCCACGGCGGCCCCGCCACCCCCGGCCCCGCCAGCCCGGCCGCCCCCACATTCCCAGCAATTAAAGAGCAGCGGCCGCTTGGCCGAGCTCCACCCGCGCGGCCAGCGAGCTGGGCACGGGCCAGCACCCCCGCGGGCAGCGCTGGCACCGCGACAGTGGCACCGCCACACCGGCACAGGCACTGCCACACCGGCACCGGGACACGGGCACTGGCACTGCCAGCACGCTGGGCACGGGCCAGCACGCCCGAGGGCACTGAGGGGGAAGCACTGGCACTGTGACAGTGCCACTGTGACAGTGCCACTGCCACACTGGCACCGTGACACCGGGACCGCCACCCTGGCACTGGCAGGGAGCTGGGCACGGGCCAGGACCCCCGAGTGGCACTGGGGGAGCACTGGGGGCAGCGCTGGCACTGTGACAATGGCACTGCGACAATGGCACTGCCACACCAACACTGGCACCGTGACACCAACACTGGCACCACCATGAGGCTGGTGTGGGCATGGGGCTCGCTGGGGACCAGGAGGGTCAGTCCCCATCCTATGGCAGGGATGGGGTTTGGTGCTATCCTAAAGATCCCTGAACGGTGCCAGGATCTGGGATGAGGCTGGTGGAAAATGAGGACGGGGAGGGGAGCACACACCGAGGGGTCGGGAGGCTGGGAATGGGATTGGGGATGTTGGCATGGGATGGGCACTGACAGGGCACAGGTAGTGACTCTACAACCCCTTCCCTGCACCACAAACTGTTCTGGACCAACAACCAGCAGAAAACCAGGAGGCAAAGAGCAAATATGGCATGAAAATCCCAACCATGGAGCCAAATACCATGGATAACAGAGCCAAAAACCGAAGGAAGGTTTGGGAAGGGAAGGTGAGGGGAAGGGAGGGGAGAGAAGGTTTGGGAAGGGAAGGTTTGGGAAGGGGAGGGAAGGGAAGTGGAGGAGAGCAGAGGGGAGGGAAGGTTTGGGAAGGGAAGGGATATCCTCGAACAGAAGCATCTGGAAGACTTTCCACATTACAAAAAGTAGAACTGTTGCTTGTTTATTGGGGTGGGGGGGGGCCCCTGGAATTCTCAGGGTGGGATGTTCCTGCTGCTTCGACGGCCTTCCCAGTGCTCCGGGATGAGGATCCCACCGAGAATAACAATCCTGGGACGTCAGGGTTCTCTGGGGGAAGGGTTCAGGCAATGCCCACCTGGAATCCAGATATTCCTGCTCTGGGAAGGAGGAGGAAAATGGGGGCAGAGCAGCCCCTGGAGATCCCGTGGGATTGGGAATCCTGCTCTTTCCCCCTGGAGTTGCTCCCTCAACCCCCCCAAACCCAAAGGTGCCAAAAGGAGCCAGAAAAGCTTTCCCAGCAGCAGCTCTGGTCGTGGATTTTTCCATGCATTCAGCAAGACCGGGATGTTTGGCAGCAGGAGGAGCCCCACTCCTGTGGAGCCCTCAGGATCACACCTGGATCCAACACAGAGATCCCGGGAAAACACCTGACCTGGGGTTAATGGGCCGTTGTGGCTCTGGCAGCTCCTGCAGGGAAGGTGAGGCCACCACATTTTGGGAAGGATGTGACGATGGATTTGGGAAAATCCCTCCCTGACGTTCGTTCTCAGAGCAGGACTCGTGTCATCCATGAGGACAATCCCTGTCCCAGCTGTCACAGCTCCCTGGAGCACTGGGAAGGATCCCAAAACATTGGACAAACCCCTGGAATGTGGGGCTGGGGCTGCACCAGAACCTTTTTTGCTCTGTTTTCCCCTCATTTCTAAACTTGGTCGTTTGGGACAAAAAAAAAAATCCAAAGATAAGTAGCATAAGAATTCCCAGTGTACTCTGGAAAGTGTGGGAGTGGGAAGTGGGAAGGGAGAGGAGGAGCAACCCACGGCAGGAGCTCTGGGATGGCCTCAAACGATCCCAAACCGTTCTGCTCTTTTCCTCTTCTTTGCCTGGAAAAGGGAATGACAAAGAAAATTAATAAACCAAATAAATGAGGGATGTAAAATGTCCTAAACCGGGGGAACTGGTTCAAAGTTTGGCCTGGGGAACGTGGTTGGGAACGAGACCCAAACAACAGAAAGATCCCCAAACCAGAGATACCCAAACCCACAAAATCAGCCTCGAACCACAAAGAGAATCCCAAACCAGAGAGCCCCAGAACACAAACCCAGTCCCAAAACAGAGGGAACTAAAACCTAAAAAGAGCCCCCAAACCAGAGACTCAAACCCCAAAAAGAGCCCCAAAAAACAAAACCAACCCCCAAACTGAGCCCCAAATAACAAAACCAGCCCCAAACTGAACCCCAACCACAAAGAGCCCCCAAATTGAGACACAACCCCCCAAAAGAGCCCCAAACTGAGCCCCAAATCACAGAGACCCCCAAACCATAGAGCCCCAACCCAGCAAGACCCCAAACCCCCGAGAGCCCCCCCAGAGGCCCGGATGGGGATCCTCCCGTGGGCAGGAGCCGGGGAAGGGGCTGAACTGGGAACAATGGGGAGCTGAGGGGCCCCCAAAGGCTGGCGGTGCTTGGGGGGTGGGGACGGCAGAGGGCAAAGGGTGACCTTGGGGGCACCAAATGCCCCCCGAGCCCCCCAATGCCCTATAAATCCTGGGCTTTAGCAGCACAAAGAGCCTGGGGGGCAGCGGGGAAGGCCCAGCCCGGGCTCTCCAGGGAAAGGGGCTCTGCAGTGAACACAATGGCCCTGAAAAGCCCTTTTTGTTCCAGCACAGCCGGACGGGAAAGGCCCCTTTGGGATTGGAGCTCCTGAGCTCGCCTCGCATCCCACCTGGAAGGGCACAATTCCCTGGGGGAAGGGGGCATGAGCTGCCCGGCCTGGCTCTTCCCAAATCCTGGGGCTTGCTCAGCATGCCCCACCCCACTTGCCCATTGTCCCTACGGGTGTCTCTTTGCCCCCAGGAGGGTCCCTTTGTCCCCACATCTTTGTCCCCAGGAGGGCCCCTTTGTCCCCACGGGGGTGCCTTTTGTCCTCAGGAGGGTCCTCTTGTCCCTAACCCATTGTCCTCAGGATGTCCCTTTGTCCCCAGGATGTTCCATTGTCCTCAGGGGAGTCTCTTTGTCCCCACCCCTTTGTCCTCATGGGGGTGGGGGGGGTTGAGGGGGTGTCCCTTTGTCCCCACCCCTTTGTCCCCACCCCTTTGTCCCCAGGGTGTCCCTTTGTCCCCAGGAGGGTCCCTAATCCATGTTTCGGTGGGATGTGGCGTGCAGGGCACTGCCCACCTTCAAACCATTCCAGGCTGGAGCGAAGGGTCAGAATTATCTGAAGGGAAATGAGTCACAGTCCAATAAAAAGGGGCCAGAATTGTTCCCAGGTGACAAATGGACAAGATGGGCCCAACCAAAGCACCGGAAACAGAGACAGCTCCCAATCCTCATTATATTCTGGGATTTATGGAGGGAGGGCAACAACAGCAGGTCTGGGAGCTCCTGGGGGGCACGGAATGACGAGGATGGAGGGGAATCGGCTCCGGGGAGGGAGGGGGCCCCTCTGGAAGCACCTGGAATGTCCTGTCAGGGGCATCCAGGAAAACCCCATCCCATGGGATGGGGAGGGGCTGCCTGTGCCCCCTTCTCCTGCTGCTTCCCGGGGCTGCTCCCGGCAGGAATGTGGCTGTGAGCAGGAACTGCCCTTCTCCTGGGATCTGAGGTGGGCAAGGACTGAAATCCTTCCCTTGGAAAACCCTTTTCCTTGGGAAAGCCCCCCAAAACCTGCCCTTCTCCTTGGAAAAGCCCCAAAAACCTGCCCTTCTCCTTGGATTTGAGGTGGGCAAGGACTGAAATCCTTCCCTTGGAAAACCCTTTTCCTTGGGAAAGCCCCCATGGATGGGGAGGAGGGAGGGACCAACTCCCTGTTGGGCTCATCCCATGGGAGTCCTGAGGGGTGCCAGGAATTCCCAGATCCCTTCCCTGCTCCAGATCCCTCGGGAAAAGGGATGTCACCTCTGTGTCCTCTGTGGCTCCAGCCCCAGCCGAGCTCGTGACGATCCCAAATCGCTCCTTCCTCTTCTTCAGCTTCTCGTCTTCCTCACTCTGCCACAATGAAGGACCAGATGGAATGGCTGGGAATCCTCCGGGAATCCATCCCAGTCCCTCTCACCCTCACAGGGGGCAATTCCTTCCAAAAACCTCACTTAATTCTCCCTTTTTCCAATGGGAAGCCCCTCACCCTTATCCCATCCTTTTCCTTGTCCCTCTCCAGCTCTTGGAGCCCTCAGGGAAGGAAAACGAGCTTTGAAGTTCCTCCCAACCCAAACTTTCAGTGGGAATGAACAGCTGGGAACGCAGGAAAAGCTGCTCCAGCCTGGGATAACTGAGGGAAAACCATAAAATCCTGGAATGGTTTGAGAAAGGAGTGATCTTAAAGCTTATTCCTCTCCAAGCCCCTGGAAGGCTTCTTTGGGCACCCTCAGGGCCTGCCCACTTTCCCAGGGATGGGGAATTCCTTCCCCAAATCCCATCTCTGTCCCCCCTTTTCCAGTGGGAAACCATTCCGTGTCCTCCCTTGTCCCAAGTCCCTCTCCAGCTCTCCCGGAGGCCTGGAAGGAGCTCTCTGGATCCTTCCCTTCTCCATGACCCTGCCCCCATTCCCAGCAGGGCTACTCCAAATCTTCCACTCCTTCCTCCATGGATCGAAACTTCATCCCCCCCCCAAAATCCATGGACTCACCAGAATCCGCCCCTTGGGCTCTGGCAACATCCAAGAAAATCCCAAATCCCAGTCCTGATGCCAGGGGGGCTCCCAAACCCCACATTCTGTGTGTTTCCTGGAGCAGGCCCAGGACCCAGTGATTTATTTCCAGGGAGGCCCCTTCCCTAAATCAATTCCGGGATAACAATCCCGCTCCCTGACCCCCCTCCACGTGCCCAATAAATTCTCTCCATCCCGAGCTGTTTTCCTGCCAGGATTTGATTCATGGAGTGCTGAAATCCAGCTGAGGAAAACGACCCCAATCCCGCCCCCTGCTCTGGCCACATCCATCAATCCAGGCCCTGCCAAATCCAGGGAAAAGCAGACCCCGCTGGTAGCCACTTCCCAAGCTCCCTGTCCCAGTTCCTGCTCCATCTGCTCTCCCACTTTTTGAAAAGAATGGGAAGAGAGGGAAAAAAAAGGGTTTACTGAGGAATTCCAAGCCCTAGAGGAAAAGCCTTCCCTGTGATCTGGGAATGGGATTACCAGGATTCGGAATCCTGATGATTCACTCCAGGCTATCCAGGGATTTGTGCTGGATTTGATCCCAAAGTGTTCATTTGAGCCCTGATGCCAGGGAAGGGGGAGAATCCCAGTACCACGGGAATCTGCCTTGGGATCTGCTCCCTCTCCAAGGGCTCCTTCCCAGCCAACTTTCCAACATTCCCGGGTCCCACATTCCAGGCACCAGGAGGACCCTCCTGTCCCCCAGGGCTGCTCCCTGTCCCTTTCCAGGCTATGAACTCACTGCTTCCATGATAAAGCTGGGATTTTATTCCCAAAACAGGGAACAAAATCTGTTCTGGGAGAAGGAAAATCTGGTGCTGGAAAAGCTGGAGCCAAAAGGTGTTCCCTTTGTGGCCTCCCTGGATTTGGCGCTCAAGGAGACCTGCCAAGGATCCCAAACTCCATTTCCGCGTTGAGAACAGCTCAGGTGCCACATTCTAGTCAAATTCCAGGGGTTTGGGGATGGAAAGAACCAGGAAGCCCATCCCATGCCAACCCCATTCCATGGGCAGGGACAATTCCTGCTATCCCAGGTGGATCCAACATGGCCTGGGACACTCCAGAGGTTTGGGAAAGGAGGGAACCCCCCAAATTCCAGGAATTTGGAAACAAGGGGGATCCCCCACAGAATCCTGGGAGTCTGGAAAGGAGAGATAGTCCCAAACTCCAGGAGTTTGGGAAAGGAGGGATAACCCCAAATTTCAGAAGCTTGGGAAAGAAGGGATTCCCCCAAACCCTCAGAAGGAATTTCTGGCTTATTTTCCTTTTTTCCCTGCCCAGAAAAGTTGGGGAGCCGAGCCTGTTCCTCCAGGCCCTGCCATTCCCCTCGGAATTCCTGCAGGCCCTGACTGGGATGGAATGGGAATGACATCATCCTTGGGATCATAATGGAAGGGGGGGAGGGACCTGTTTGTGCTCCAAACAAAAGCCAAGCCCCGTTTCCCAGGAAAAGCAGCTGAGCAGGAGAGGGAGGTCAGAGAGCCTGGGAAGGAGGAGCCTCCGGACCTTAGGGAAGGGTTGGAATGGCCCGGGAGAGGCTGGACGGGTGATCCATGGGATGGACACGGAGCAGGGAACAGTGGGATGTGGAATGGCAGCTTTGGGATGGGCTGGAAAAGGAGAGTCCAGCCATTCCAGGGGGTGAAGAATTCCCAGAGATTCTGGGATGTCACAGAGATCCCACAGATTTTCCACAGATCCCGGGATTTCCCAGAGATCCCGGAATTTCCCACAGACCCCAGAAGACCCTTCAGCCCTTCCATAGGGTGGAGAATTCCCACAGATTCCACACAGATCCCAAAAATCCCTCCCCCAAGGCCGATCCCCCCTCTCTGATCCACTGGAATATCCCAAGGACCCTTTTTCTTTTCCTCTCCCAACATTCCTCCTGATCCAGGCTGGTACAGGGGGCTGGGAAAAGGGATTATATGGGAGAAGGCTATTCCCAGCCAGGCTGGAGCTCCTGGAAGCCAAACAATTCCTGGAATTGTTTTCCTGCCTCATTTATTGGTCGGACACCGCAGGACTTTGTGCTGCTCCCAGCCCTGGCTCATCCACACTGGGATCTGCTCCATGGAAAATGTGGAATTCCAGCAAAACCTCCACTGGAGCCACAGAGGGGAAAAGGAACCTGTCCCAGCAAGGAAAGTTGGGATTTTCCATGGCAGGGACATGCCGAGGGTCATTCCCGAGGCTGCCGGCGCTTCCCACAGCAACAGCACTGGGATGGGACATAGAAAAGTTGCAAGCAGGGAAAGGAAAATCATGGAATGGGCTGGGAAGGGTTTAAAGATCATCCCATCCCATTCCATGGGCAGGGACAATTCCTGCTATCCCAGGTGGGTCCAGACTGGCCTGGGACGCTCCCACGGACAAGGAATCCCCTGGGAATCCATCCCAGGGCCTTCCAGGCAGGAATTTGTTCCCCAAATCCCAGACAGATCCCAGTTCCTGAGTTGGACACTCATCCCAATCCCTGACTGGACACACATCCCAGCTCCGTTCCCAGACTGGACACACATCCCAGCTCCATCCTCTACTTCCAGCTCCTGCTCCTCCAGCAGATTCCACAAGTTCTGGGACGAGGAGCTTGGAATTCTGTGCCCAATCCTCCCTGGAAAACTCCCCAGCTCCAGGGCCAAATCCAGCTGTAATTCCAAGAGTTAATTCCCAGTGGAACCTTCTCCCCAGAGGTCCAGGTTGGAGTTGGACCCTACCCTGGAACATGGGGGCTCTTCCCACGGATGAACACCCTGAGAATTCCAGATCCTAGGGAATTATAACTTGGAAAAACACAGAGACAGAGAGAGAGAGAGGGGAAGAGGAAGGAAATGGTGCCAGCAGGGCTTGGGAATGGGATGTAAATCCTTGGATAGGGATGGTGGGATTGGAGCTGGAGCACTGGGATAATCCAGAGGTGGGAAAAGTGTCTGGGAATGTCCTTACCTTTTTGGAGAGGGAGGAGACGTTCAGTCCAAACCTCTGGGCCCTTTCCTTTAGTTTATCCATGTTTATCTGAAAAACCAGGAAAAATTCCATGGGCTTTGCTTTTCCCATCCCTCGAGTTTCAGGGATAGGGATCTTCCTCATCCTCAACCCTCTGGGAAAACTTCCAAGATTCCCAAAAACCCAGCCCTGCTCCTGGGCTGCCACAGGGTTGGGAAGCTGCTCCAAGCCCTTCCCGAGGTTTTCCAAGGTTTCCCAGCTGCACTGGGCACTGTTATCCCTACAGAAATTATCCCTGAAGAGCCCAGATATTTGGGATAAGTCTTCCATGGCTGTCCCATCCCTGGCACAGGAGGATCCCACAGTTCCACCCCCCTCTTTCCTGCAGGAACCACTTGGATCCCACACAGAATTCCTGGGATAGTTGGAGCTGTCCCAGTGTAGGTGGAACTGGATGAGCTTTACTCTCCCCTCCCACCCCAACCATTCCATGAGATTCCATGACAATCCCTTCAGGATTTCTCCCAAATCCCACCTCTCAGGATATGCGGAATGGTGGGGATGTTTCCAGCAGGACACAGGACAAATCTTATGGAAAAGCCCCAAATTCCAGAGGCGCCTGAGATTCCTTACCGTGGGTTTTCCGTCTGCAGAGAGGCCTGGAGGGAGCCGGGATGGAAGAGAATTCCCAGTTAGGGAATGGCACCAGAGCAGGATTTCATCTCCCAGGAGGCTCATCCCACCAGGATGAGAATTCCCACCCCATTCCTCCCATTTCCACATCCCTGCCGAGTCCCAATTCCATCCCCTCCCCCACCCTCTGCCCCATCCTGCCTTTGCAGATACTCCTGGAATAGGATGTTTGGAAAGACCAAGGAATGCCAAGACCCCCAGGAAAACCCGAGGAAATTAAAGGGAATTTCTCAGCCTTGGGTATTTCCCTTCCAAGGAATGTTATTCCAGGGGTTGGTTCTGCTTCATCTCCTCACCTTTTGTGGGAATTGTGGCCAAACCAAACCTGTGGAACGAAACAAACAGGAGTCAGGGAACGTCCAGCCTGGGAAAACTCCCCTTCCAAGGGTTTTTCCTGGTTTAGGGAAGGGGGATAAGCTGGAAACACATTCCCAGTTGCTGGAATCCCTGCAGCAGCTCCCACTTGCTCCACAAAGCCACTCAAATCCCCAATTTCCCAGGAAACCTCTTCCCCACCTGGACTTCCAGATCCCTCTGGTGGTGTTGTCCCATCACTTCCCACAGAAGCCCCTGGAGAGGTTTATCCCATGGAAAATCATGGAATGGGTTGGGTTGGGACCTCAAGGCTCATCCAGTTCCACAGGCAGGGGCAATTCCCGCTGGCCCAGGTGGATCCAGCCTGGCCTGGGACATTCCCAGGGATGGGGAATCCTCTGGGAATCCATCCCAGCCCCTCCCCACCCTCCCAGGGAAGAATTTATTCCCAAAATCCCACCTAAATCCCATCCCTTTCCCAGTGGGAAGCCATTCCCCCTTGTCCTGCCACTCCAGCCCTTCTCCAAAGTCTCTCTCCCGTCTTTCTTGTGGGATCCTCTCAGGGACTGGAAGGATCCAGTGGAAATCCAAGGATTAAACCCAAGAGACCCAAACCCAGGGATCACACCCATCCCAAATAATGGGAATCCCCTCCCAAATCCCAGAATCCCATCCCAAACCTCAGGAATCCCCTCTCAAATCCTGGCAATCCCATCCCAAATCCTGGCATTCCCCTTCCAAATCCCGGCATTCCCCTTCCAAATCCCAGGAATCCCCTCCCAAGTCCCGGGAATGCCCTCCCAAGTCCCGGGAATGCCCTCACCTCGCTGCCCTCGCTGCCTTCTTGCTCTCGAGGCTCACGGGGACATTGAACCTCTCGGCCCTTTTCTGCATCCTCTGGGAAAGAGACACCAGGAATTTGGAAGGGAACAGGGAAAGCTTCCCAGTGGGAAGAGATCTCAGTGGGCAGAGATCCCAGTGGGAAGGGAATAACCCCCACCCTGGATGTGAAGGAGAAGGAGCCACTCGCACCTCGTGGGGTGTGGGCACTTCCTGAACCCCCAAATTCCAGGGATTTGATGGAAAAGGCCCATGGACACTCAGGGAGGAGATACCCTGGGATGGCTCAGGCTATTCCAAGGAATTCCAGAGACAGGGGAAGGGATCCCAGCAGGAATATCCCTTCCAGAGGCACCACTGGGGGTCAAACCCTCCCTCCCCTTTTCCCCCTGAAGCAAAAATCCAAGGCCCTAAAAAAGGGTTTTCAGGGAATTTCTTCCTTTGGAAAGAGCCTTTCCCCAGGAGCCCGACCCCCCCCATGAGCTATTTGCCACGAGCAGAGCAATTCCAGAATTCCAGCACCAACTTGCTGGCCTGGAGCATAGGGAAAGCCTTGGGATGGTGAGGAATGTGGGGGTGGCACTTCCAAGGGCTCCAGTGCCCTGAAATGCCCAGGGAAAGGAGGAATGTTTGATCCCTGCGCTCCATGGGCTGTGGAGGAGGTTACAAAAACAGGGAATGTTTAATGGAAACATCGAGTGGAGCCAAAGGCACAGCGAGGAGCAGCAGAAACATCTCCAGCAAAACAGAAATGTTTGGAAAAGCTGGATTGGGAACAGCTCTCGGGGCCCTCCCAGGACTGGGGAGATTCAGCTTAGCACAGGAGCGGGAAGGAAAAGTGGGAAAGGGGAAAGGAAAGGTGGCAAAGGGGAAAGGAAAGGCGGGAAACCCCCCATCAATTCCCAGGGGTTCCTCCTTGTGTTTTGATCTCTCCTATGGAACCCACTCCCACAAACACAAACATTCCCAGCTCCAAAGAATTCCTTTCTCCTCCAAACCCCCCCCAACCTCCCACTCAATAATCCCAAAAAAACGGATTTCCTAGGAAAAATCTCCCAGAACTCAGACAAAAACAAGGAGCAGGAGGGAAGACTCCCCTAGCTCCCCCCAGGACCCCAGTTTTCCCTCTCCAAGGTCACAATCCCAGCGCTCCGGTTGCTGTGGAAATCCACATGTCCCAAACAGCGGATTAAGAGCTCGGAGTCATTGGGAACAGCAGGAATCGTGTTTTCTGAGGGATTTCTGCCCTCGGGAGCCAAGAAAAATAAGGAGGGATTAGAAGAGCACCAGCAGATTCCTCAAACTCAGAGGTTTCATGGAGTTTTCCCAGAGGAATTGGTGGCTCCGGAGGGTTTTTAGGGAGAAAACTCATCCCATTCCAAGTCCATTCCAGGGGCAGGGACAATCCCTGCTGGCCCAGGGGGATCCAACCTGGATGCTCCCAGGGATGGGGAATTCTCTGGAAATCCATTCTAGGGTCTCCTCACCTTCACAGGGAGGAATTTTGGCAAAAAATCCCACCTAAATCCCATCCCCTTTTCCAGTTGTTCCCCCTCATCCCATCAATCCTTGTACCTCTCCAGCCCTTGGAGCCCCCAGGGAAGGAAAAGGAGCTTTGAAGTCCCTCCCAACCCAAACTGTTCCCTGATCCCATGGGAATAAACAGCTGGGAATGCAGGAAAAGCCACTCCAGCCTGAGATAATCCAAGAAAAAAACCCAAATCCTGGATTCATGGAATGGTTTGGGTTGGGAAGGGCATCAAAGCCCACCCAGTCCCACTAGAAACAGCTCCCACTATCCCAGGTAGACCCAACCCAGCCTTGGACACTCCCAGGGACGGGAAATCCCAAATCGGTCCACAAAACCAAACCAGTTTTCCCACGGGATTGCCCCCAGGAGGACAGAAAAGTGGGAATTCCCTGCTGAGAGGAAAAGGGGAAAGTGGGAATCTCACCTCCATCTGGGATATCTCCGACGTTATTTTCACCACCTTCTTCTCTGTGGTCCTGGAGTTGGGAGAGAGAGAAGCCAGTCAGAAGAGCTCCTGTGGATGCCAGAGGCACATCCTGGTGGGAAAGGGTTGGGAATGTCCTCCTGGCCACTCCTTCCCAACACAATGCTGGAAAAATGTGCAAAACGGGAGCGGCCACGAGGCAGCTTTGTGGATTTTCCTCAGATTTGGAGGCCAAAGAGAGGGATGAGGCCTGGGAAACTTCCTCCTAAAATTTTGGGAATCTTTGGGGCAAGAAACATTCCCAACCAGCCCTTCCAGCACCCCTGAATTCCCTTGGGAAGCGAGGTGGAATCACACCTGGAGCAGCCAAACCCTCCAGGACTGGAGACATCACAACCTGCTTAAGGCAGGAAAAAGGAGCCCAAAAAAGGATGGATTGGGCACTGGAAATCTGGGAATAACCCCCTGCCCAGCTCCAGGCTCCTGGGAGCAACTTCCAAATCCCAAAGCCGGGGATCCCTGCAGAGTTTTATTCCTTTATGGCCCTTGCACACAAAGGGTCATTGTGTTTGAGTTCATGGGGCATTCCCACGCAGCATTCCCTGCTCCCTGGGCCAGCCCATTCCCAACATTCCCAACGCCCAAAGCCGGGAAAACCACGCTTTCCCAGCCTGGAAACCAGAAGGGAGGGGGAGGATTCCTGAGAGAGCCGCAGGGCAGAAAACAAAGCAGGAAGAGGCCAAGTCGGGAAGCTGGCCCAGGCTCCAGGAGCTCCCATAAAACAGTGGGAATGCTGGGATGTTCAGGAAAACGAGCGGCTTTTGTTCCCCCCATAGGGAAGGGCCCGAGGGTTTCATGGCACTTCCACAGGAAGCGATGGGGGCCGGGATGCGGCGGGAATGGCCGCGGGAACGGCCGCGGGACGCCCCCTCCTGCCCGCCCCGCTCATTCCAGGGAGCCGGGAAAGATCCTCTCGTTCCATGGCAGCGGCAATTCCCGCTGGCCCACGTGGTCCAGCCTGGCCTGGGATATTCCCAGGGATGGGGAATCCTCTGGGAATCCATCCCAGCCCCTCCCCACCCTCCCAGGGAAGAATTTATTCCCAAAATCCCACCTAAATCCCATCCCTTTCCCAGTGGGAAGCCATTCCCCCTTGTCCTGCCACTCCAGCCCTTCTCCAAAGTCTCTCTCCCGTCTTTCTTGTGGGATCCTCTCAGGGACTGGAAGGATCCAGTGAAAATCCAAGGATTAAACCCAAGGGATCCAAATCCAGGGATCCAAACCAGGGATTAAATCAGAGGGATCTTAAATCTCAAGACTGAAATTTGAGGAATCTCAATGCCATGGAATGTCCACCCATGGAATCCCAGGAATCCTCTGCACCCCCCAAAGAACCTCCACCCCAGGAATTCCAACTCCAAAACAACCCTCAACCCCAGGAATCTCAACCTCAGGAATTCCAACTCCAAAAAACTTTAACCCAAGGAACCTCCATCCCAGGAATTTCAACCCAGAGAATCCCAGTCCAAGGAATCTTCACTCCAAGGAATCTTAACCTCAAAAAACTTCAACCCCAAGGAAACTCAACTCCAAGGAATCTCCACCCCAGGAAACCTCAACTCCAAGGAATCTCCATCCCAGGAATCCCAATCCAGGGAATCTCCATCCCAGGAATCCCAATCCAGGGAATCTCCATCCCAGGAATCCCAATCCAGGGAATCTCCATCCCAAGAATCCCAATCCAGGGAATCTTCATCCCAAGAATCCCAATCCAGGGAATCTCCACCCCAGAAATCTCAAATCCACCCCTCCCTGCCCATTTCCATGCCCTGGATGAACCCCCAGCATTCCCAATCCCTCTCCAACCCCTGGGATCTGCTCCCTCCTCCCACCCTGACCTCCCCCTGGGCTTGGAGGAATCCCGTGGCTCCCGGTTTTCCAGGAGGATCCAAACCAGGATATTTACACATCGGGGGATTTCACTGGAGCCTCTTCCACCTTCACGGGCGGCTCTGGCGGCTTTGGCTCTTCCTCCTGGGAAAAGAGGGGATAATCCATAAGAAACAATCCAGCCACGGTTTTGGGGGGTTGCCTAAAGATTCCCAAGAATTCCCTTACCCTGGGTGGGGTTGGGAACTCTCCCTATGCTTTTCCAAAGGGCAATAATCTCTTCCCAGAAGATTTGGGATGCACAAAGGCTTGGGAATGAGTGAGGGTGACATTCCCAGCATGGAGTGGCAATGACACGGGACAGTGGGAATGACGTGGGAGAGTGGGAATGACGTGGGAATGACGTGGGAGAGCGGGAATGCCCAGCTGTCTTAAACCCAAAACCAGCCGATTTGGACCCAAGACCATCTGATTTAGACCCCAGACCAGCTGATTTAAACCCAAACCCAGCCGATTTAGACCCAAACCGGCCACCCAAAGTGCTTTAATCTCCCCGTGGCCCCGGCGCCCCATTCCCGCCCGGATCATCCCAGCAAAGAACCCACCTCTATCTCTTCTCCCAGCACATCCTCCTCGTTGGCCTCTTCCTCAGCTGGGGGACAAAACAAGGGAGCCATTGGAGCAGCAGAGCTTCCCGGGAAGCCTCTGCATTCCCAGGGAAGGGCAGAGGGGAGAGGCACCCACCGTGCTCCTCCAGGTAGGCTTGGAGCCGGTTGATGAGGTCCTGCTTGTTGCCTTTGGCTTCCAAACCCCTGGCCAGGCATTCCTGCTTCAGCTCTGCCAGCTGCAGGGGAAAGATTCCAGGGGTTGGGAATACGGGGATTATCAGGAGGGGTTGGGAGGTAAGAAAAGGAATGGGGGGATTGGATCCCGAGGTGTTCCTGGGGGGAAATCCCAGGGAATCTCCAAGAAAACCTCCCAGAGGACCCTCCTGAGGGAACATCCCAAAGACCCTCCCCAGGACCCTCCCGGGGGTCCCTCCCTGGAGCCCCTCCCTTGGGACCCTCGCAGAGGACGCTCTCGGGCCGCTGCTCCCGCACGTGGCCGCGCTGCCCCGCGCTGCAGCGGGCGGTGTCGCGCCGGGGGCGCTGCTCTTGCCGGGGG
>JAWWMP010000193.1:0-22422 GCA_035047865.1 Dendrocincla tyrannina
CCCCTTGGGGTACCCCCAGACCCCTCACCCCCATCACTGACCTATTGGGGTACCCCAAAATCCCCTCACCCCCATCACTGACCCCTTGGGGTGGTCACTGAGGAGGATTTGAGGGGGCCTGGGGGGTCACCAATCTGGTGTCACCCAGCAGTGGCTCTTGAAGGACCCCCAACTCCCCCCAGGTGGGGGGACAGGGGGGTTTGGGGTCCCCAGTCCCCCCTCAGGGTGCCCAGAGGGGATGGGGGTCCCTCTCACAGAGTTTGGGGTGCTCGGGGGGGGGGGGTGGGATGTCAGGGAGCCAGAAGTGGGGGGGGGGGGTCAGGGTGCCCATCAGTTGGGGACCCCCATCCCACTCTGCCCGCTCCCACCACCAGTACATCCCTCCCCGCAGCTGAGGGTCCCCCCACCCATCCCTCGAACTTCCAGGAGGTCCCCCTATTTACCCTATATTCCTCCAGAGGGTCCTCCACCCACCCTACAACCCCAGATGGGCCCCCCCAACCACCCTACAACCCTCCAGAGGGTCCTCCATCCACTCTACAATCCCCAGGGGGATCCCCCATCCACCCCACGCCCCTCCAGAGTTCCCCCATCCGCCCTCCAACCCCCAGGGGGATCCCCCCATCCACCCTACATCCCCCGTGGGGGTCCCCCCATCCACCCCACCACTTTCAGGAGTCCCCCCACCCACCCCACGCCCCCCCAGGGGGGGTTCCCCGCCGCCCCCCTTGCCCCGGTGCCAGCCCTGCCAGCCCGGGGGTGCCCAGCTGGCTCCAGCCCCCACGGGACCAGCAGCTCCCACTGGAGCCAAATAATTGCCCGGTGCTTTGTTGTGCCGTGTCTGTGGCCGCGGGGCCTCCCATTTGTGGGAACCTGCTGTGGCGAGAGCGCCTCCCTTTAATTACCTCCCTCCCCGCGCTCCGCTTACTCACCGCCTGGCACCGGCGCCCCGACCCCCGCCCAGACCCCCACAAACCCACCCGGGGGTGCTGGGGTCGGGCAGACCCCCCCTCACACCCGGGTGTCCGTGCTGGGGTGGGCGATGCAGGTGGAAGGAAGGAGTGGGGTTGGGTGCCCAGTGGGGTCCCCGGGGGTGGGGGGCACCCATGGACCCCCCCTGGGGTTGGGTCGAGCTCTGGTCAAGCTTGTAAAAGCCACGGGAAAAGATGTGACAGTCACTGTGTCACCATGGCCCTGCACCCCAAACCTCCCCTGGCACCCCAGAGCGGGACCCCAGCGCTGCCAGGGGACACCCCACGTGGCATTGTCACCCTCCAGGGAGGGGACCCCGCTGTGGGGACCCCACGAGCTCAGCCCAGGCTACAAGGGGACACCCACTCTGCCATTGCCACATTCCAAACGGGGGACCCCAAGAAGGGGAGCAGGGGGACCCCAAAAGCTCAGCTTGGGCTGTCAGGGGACACCCCATATGGCATTGCCACCCTCTGAGGAGGGGACCCCATGCCAGGGGACCCTGAGCAGGGCACCAGGGGGTCCCTGTGCTGAAGGACATCCCATATGGCATTGCCACCTGCCAAGGCAGGCATGGGGACATGGGGACACAGGGATATAGGGACACAAGGGCAAGCATCTGTGCAGTGGGAGGGGGATGGGGACACACAGATTGGCACAGCAAGGCTGGGATGAGGACATGGGGATACGAGGACATGTGGACACACAGTGAGGCAGGGACCTCTGCATGGTCAGCCCTCTCCAGGAGGGCCTGGAGGACCCAGAGGACCCAAAGTTGTGACACAGGGCGAGGCCATGCCATCCCCTGCAGTCCCCAGCCCCGCTGTCCCTGTCCCCAGCCCCCTGCCACCCACCCCGTGCCCTGTGCCAGCGGGACACACGCCCAAGCCCACGCTCAGTTACGGGAATTCCAGCACCTCCCCAGCTGCCAGCCTGGCCCTGTGCCCGGGCCCCTTCCCAGTCCTTCACCCTTCCCAGCCCAGTGTCCCATCCCTGCTGCAGCCACATGTCCCTGTTCCCAGTCCCACTCTGCATCCCCATGTCCCCAGTGCAGCCCAGTGTCCCCATGTCCCCAGTGCAGCTGCATGTCCCTGTCCCCAGTGCATCCACACATCCCAATTCCTTCTGCACCCACTCCCAGTGCAGCCCCGTGTCCCTGTCCCCAGTGCCACTGCGTGTCCCCCCCTCTGATGCAGCTGTGTGTCCCTGTCCCCGAACCTGATGCAAACCCACATCCCCCTTCCCGCTGCATCCACGTGCTCCGTTCCCAGTGCGGCCACATGTCCCTGTTCCCGGTGCCACTGTGTGTCCCTGTCCCCAATTTAGCCATGAATTGTCCTTGATGTACCTGCATGTCCCACCCCCAGCACAGCCCAGTGTCCCTGTCCCCATCCCTGGTCCACCCCCACATCCCCATTCCCCATCCCCACATATCCATGTGTCCCATTCCCAGTGCAGCCGCGTCCCCCTGTCCCCAGTGCAGCCCAGTGTCCCCTCCCTGGCGCAGCCGCGTGTCCCTGTCCCTGTCCCCATGCCCGATCCACTCCCACGCCCCCATTCCCGCTGCATCCACGTGCCCCGTCCCGGGAAGGCGCTGCCGGGCGCTCCCCACCCCGTGCCAGGCAGGTTTCCCCACGCCGTGACTGACAGCCGGGCCGGCTGGGAGCAGATACGGCAGCGAGATTAACACGGGACTAATTAAAACTCAAATTAAAAATCCCATTTAACCCTCCGCCGAGCCGCCAGCTCCGTCGCCGCGTCGCAGAGGTCGAGTCCCGACAGTAATTCCTGCTCCCGGTGAGGAAACGCTCCCTCCGGGCACGCCGTGACCCGGCACGCACTGCGGGCAGGGGAATCCCGTCGCGATAATCCCGATAGGAATCTCTGCCAGGCAGGCAGGTGCCCTTGTCCTCGGGGAGCAGGAGGGCAGCCCCGTGCCAGCTGTTCCCGCGGGCACAGCGGCTGGCACGGGGCTGAATCCTCGTTCCCGGATGGCACAACTTGGGGACAGGGTTAGGAACGTGTCCCACCGTTTATTGGGAGCACCCCAGAGGGAGGGTGACAGTCACAGGGGGCTGTGACCACCCTATGGGGGCTGTGACCACCCAGTGGGGCTGTGACACCCCCATGGGGATTGTGACCACTCACTGGGGACTCTGACCACCCACTGGGGACTCTGACCACCCCATGGGGGCTGTGACCACCCCATGTGGACTGTGACCACCCTGTGGGTCTGTGACCACCCCATGGGGGCTGTGACCATCATATGGGAACTGTGACCACCCAGTGCCACCACCATCCCTGACCCACCTGGCATCGTCCCCACTGTGCCACCCCCAACAGTCTCGGGGTCCCCCTCCGGGCTCCCGCCAGCACCCCTGGGGGGTCCAATGTCACCCCACCGTCACCACCCCCCCGGGGCTGTCTGGGTGTGGGGCCCCCCAAAACCTCCGGGGAGGATCCGGGTGTCTCTCCCTGTCTGAGGCCCCGCAGCCACTCCCGGGGGTGTCCCCTCGGGATGGGGCGACCCAGACGGCGCAGCCCTGTGGCACCCGCTGCAGACCCCCCCGGGGAGCCCCCCGGGGCACCCCGACATCAGCACCCACAGGTGTGGGTTGGGTGCACAGGGACGTGCTCACACGCACACGGATGTGCTCACACGCGGGACACGGTGCAGCGAGGGGGTCCCACACGTGGGCACACGCGTGGATGTGATCCTTCTCCTCCACGGACGTGCCCTGGCCCCGCTCCCTCCCGCCCCCCACCAATCTGTTTTATTGCAGAGCAGGAAATTGCCTCCCTTTCCGGAGCCGGGAGCGTTTGAAGTGCTCGGCCCCAGGGCTGGGAAGGGGCTTGGATGTCCCTCTGTCCCCCAACATCCTCCTGGGGCCCGAGGGGACATCCCTGCCCTTCCATCCCTCCATCCCCCTGCTCCTGGGGCGACCAGGAGGCCACTCTCCTCCTTTCTCCCTCCATCCATCCATTTCTTTGTCTCTCCATCCATCCCTCCCTTCATCCCCCACCCCTATTTCCCCTGGGGACAGCGGTGTCCCCAACCCCCCCGTGCTGGAGGGCTGTGCCCCCCAGACCCGTTTAGCCCCTGCCCCGTGCCAGCCCTTCTCACCCCACCCCATCACCCCCGGGGCACAGCAAGGGTCCTGTCCCCCCCTCCCCGGGGCAGCATCAGGCTGTGCCCAGCTCTGGGGGCTTTGGGGGTCGCTGCTGCCTCGTGCCCACCCACACACGGGGTCCCGCTGCATTTTTGGGGAGCACCGATCCCTCCTGCGCCCATCCCGGCTCTGGGCATGACCCAGAACCCCCCAGTTACCCCTCGATCCCGCCCCCTCTGGAGCGGCTGGAGCAGCTCCTGCTGTCTGATCACTCGGAGGGATTGGAGGCATTTGCCTCTTGCCTTATAATTTATGCAAATGAGCTCTGTAATTAGCTGTAATTTCAAGGCACGGCTCAGGGTTTCAGACACTCGGTGGCGAGGAGATCCCCCCTGGAATGCTCCAGCATCGTTGCAATTCCCTCCCTGTCTGTGGTCCCAGCTGGGGCTCCAGCTCTGCTCAGGGGGCTCCAGGAGCACCCCCAGACTCCTGGCCCCCCCAAATCCTGGTCCCCATGGTCCCCACAGCCCTGTGTCACTGTCCCAGCCAGCCACAGGATCGCAGCCCCCCACTGTCCCCTGGACACATCCTGGCATCTCCTGCCCCCCCAGTGGCGTTTGGGATGGGTCTGGAGGGTCCCAGGTGGGCCTTGGGGTCTGGTGTGAGTGGGATGAGGGGGTCAGGGCCCACCCAGGTCCTTGTCCCTGTCCCTGGAGGAGACACACTGTGTGTCCCACATCCCTCCATGGAGAGGAGCCATACTGGGAACAGCTGGGACAGGAGCCAGGGCATCCAGCACCTGGAATCCTGGCCAGGAACACGTCTCACTCCCACCACACCAGTCCCTGAAGCACTGGGGAGACTGGGAGGAGACCCTGAAGGGAAGGGACATGGGACGTGCCACATGTGCATGATGCACAAGGAAAGGAATATTGCTCCTGGTGGCTGTGGGGGGACTGGAGACTGGGGGACATCTGGGGCAGCATTCCCACCACGGGGTCCCTGCTCCTGTGGGGACACGGTGGGGCAGGGGATTGGGATGGGGATTGGGCCAGTACCTGGAGCAAACTGCCCCCAGCCCCACAGAGCTGCTGGTGGCCACAATCCAGTAATAGTGAGGCAGCCAGGGAGCCCAGGGCCACCACCCCAGCCCCACTAACACTCGGAGGTCCCTGAGCTGGAGCATCCCCCTTCCCCTGGATCTTCGGGAATGGCCTCTGGGTTCTCCCCGGCACGCAGAGAGGGAGGAGAGACAGGGAGATCCTGGGTCTGGGGTACCCCCACACCCTCCATGTGCCCTGCAGAGCTCCATGTGTGTGTTCACCCCCATCTCTGCCCTGCCAAACCCCCATCAGCTGCCTGTCCTGCCCCTTCACATCCTGGGGTCCCCTTCCCAGTGCCCCCATCCTGCCATCCCCATTCTGGGGTCCCCATCCTGCTGTCTTCATCCCAGTGTCCCCATCCTGCCACCCCCATTCCAGTGTCCCTATCCCAGTGTCCCCATCCTGCCACCCCCATTCCAGTGTCCCCATCCCGAGGTACCCCATCCCCATGTCCCCACCCCAGGGTCTCCATCCCAGCTCGTGGCCCAGCCAAGCCAAGCCAAGCCAAGCCGTGGGGCCACGCTCACCCCACAGGCAGCCGCGTTTTGGTGGCGGCGGCGGTGGAGCCGTCCCTGGGATGATGAAAACCAGGAGAGTTTTCCCCGGGGCGAAGGAGTTCCCTGCACCCTCCGCCCGGCCGGGCGCTTGGCAGGCTCGCCGGGAGCTCTGGGGCTCCCACGCGCCGGGATCGAGGCGCTGCCAGCCCAGTCCGGGCTCTGGAGAGGCACCAGCACCCTTTCCCATGGAATTCGGGGCAGGGTGGGCTTCCACCGAGGGTCCCCACGCGGCTGTGGCCGCCACCAGCCAGGCCCAGGGGTTCTGGCTGTGGAAATGGGGCCACGACGCCCCGGTGATTAAGTGGCTCCACCGGCCGTGGTGTTGTCACCCGGCAGCTCGCGGGGTTTCTCCCTCCCGGCAGCCTCGGGGGGGGGACACGGGAGACGGGGAGGGTTGGACACCCACGGCTGAGCACGGGTGGGGTCACTCGAGACCTCCTGGACCTTTTTGGGGCTCCCCAAATCCATCTGGGTCGTGGTTGGTCCTGCCATGATCACCCCTCTCCCTCCTGCTGAGGGTCCGGCTCCGGCCCCAAAACTCGTCCCTTGTGTCTGTCCCTGTCCCATTTGTGCCGTCGCACAGGGTTGAGCTGCAACGGGGGCACCGAGCCCCCCATGGGGACAGGTGACATCCCTGGGGGCAGGAGCAGGTGGTCACCTTTGTGTGACATCCCCGGGGTGGGGAGACAGACTGAGGGTGCCCAAGAGGGGTGGCAGGAGGAGGGTGGCCACCTCGGTGTGTCACCTCTGGATGTGGGGGACAGGTGATGGGTCCCCAGGGGGGCTGGAAGGAGTAAAGTGGCCACCTCTGTGTGTCACCCCCGGATGGGGGGACAGCTGTGGAGAGCCTGGAGAGACTGGCAGGAGGAGGGCAGCCACCTGTGTGTCACCCACAGGCGAGGGGGGACAGCTGGGGCGCCTGGACGGGGGGGACAGGACAGGAGGGGTGCCCGGGGGTCCCCGGGGGGGTGGCAGGAGGAGGCGGCCACGGGCGCGGGAGGGAGGCGGTTGTTTCTTTCTTCTTTAATTACCCCCCTGTTTGCGGTGTCTGCTGCGAACTTCCCGTCCCCTCCCTCCGCTTTCATCCGCCGGATCCTGGGACCGGAGCCGGCTCCTGTCAAGCGGCGGGGCTGGGGCTCTGCCTCCAAGGGTTAAAATCACCGGGGCCGGGGGTGGAGCTGGGCGGGGGGGCGGAGGGAAGAGCCGGCGGCCGGGCTGGGACCCGGCCATTCCTGCTCGCCCGGCCCAGTGGGTGCCCCGTCCCAGGGGAGCCGCGCGGGTCCCTCGGGGTCCCCTCGGGAAGCAGCGCCCACGCCACGCCGATGAGGACGGACCCGCCGGGACCTCGCTGCCGCTAGACCCGTACGTACCCCCGGTGCTGCCGGCCGCGGGGACCCCCGACGGGACCCCCGGGAGGGTGCCGGGGACGCGGCTACCCTGACCGACGGCTGGGAACGGGCTGCGGCGGCCGCTCCGGCCCCGGCAAGTCTCTGCTCGCCGCCCCGCCGCGTCCAGTGGCCACCGAGCCCCGGGGCTCCCGGCCCCGCCGCCTCCCGGGATGCCCCGATGTGGACCCCCCCTCTCCAATTCACAGCGTGACGCCCCTTCCCGCGGGGGTGAGACCCCTCCCGTGGGATGAAACCCCCTCCCGTGGGTCTGAGAGCCCCTCCCATGGGACTGAGACCCCCTCCCGTGGGACTGAGACCCCATCCGTGGGACTGAGACCCTTTCCCGTGGGTCTGAGACCCCCTCCCGTGGGACTGAGACCCCTTCCCGTGGGACTGAGACCCCTTCCCGCGGGACTGAGACTCCCTCCCGTGGGTCTGAGACCCCTTCCCATGGGACTGAGACCCCCTCCCGTGGGACTGAGACCCCTTCCCGCGGGACTGAGACTCCCTCCCTCGGGGCTGAGACCCCTTCCCGTGTGGCCGAGCCCCGCGCAATCCCGCAGGGACCCCGCGCCGGTGCCGAGCCCTGGTGGGTGCGAGGCTGTGAGGCGGGGGGCTGGACAGGCTGGACCCCCCTCGCTACCACCGGTACAGCCCCGTTTCCCCCAAAAAAAGCCCGCTGCGGCTCCGGGGCGCCTTGCTGCGGGCTGGGCGGGGCGGGGGGATCCCCAAACCCTCTGCATCCCCCCAAACCCACGGCACCCCCGGGACCCCGCGGTATCCCCCCCTCCCAACCCCTCAGCATCCCCCGGGACTCGCGGCATCCCCCCAAACCCGCGGCACACCCTCCAAACCCACGGCCGCGGCCCCCGTCCCAGCCGTCGGGGCTGCCGGTGCTGGGGGCAGCGGCGCCCGCCCGGCCCCGCCGCGGGGCGAGGCACCGGCGGGGCTGGGAGACGGGCCGGGCCGCCTGTGCCCAGCCCGGGCCGTGACTCACGGGACGCTTCACCCGCCGCTGCCTCAGTTTCCCTGCGGTGAAATGGCCAGCGCGTCGCCAGGGAGGGAGGGAGGGAGGGAGGGAGGACGCTGGGGGCCCCTGGGGATTTTTGTCATCGTTCCCGGGTGGAAAAATGTCCTGGGAGGCTCCGCGCGTGGCTGGGGCAGGCCCAGCGCTCCCCCTCCCTCACCCATCCCAGTTGTGGTCCTCGTTCCCTGGTTTTGGAGCTGGGAGGAGTGTGGGGATGGCGGGGTTGGTGCGACTGGTCGGGGTGGGGCTGTACTGGAGGGCTCGGTGGGACCCCCGAGCCGAGGGGGGCGGTTGGGAGTGGGGGGATCCAGGAGAGCCGTGGTGTGGCCGTGCTGGATCTGTGTCGGGTGGGACCTCCCTGAGACCCCACGGAGGGTTCGTTCTCCTCCCATCACAGCTGGGGGCTGAGGGACATCCCCGTCAGGTCCCCTCAGTCCCCAGACCTGGGGGGGTTCCCTGTGCCTGCCAGCTGCCACCCCAAAGCCCCGTGATGGGCCATCACCATGGGGTTTTGTGGGTTTGACCCCAATTTGGGGGGCAGCGAGCTCGAGGAGCTCAGGACCCCTCTGGGGACCAGTGTGGGTGGAAGTGATGGACCCTTTTGGTGCCAGCCCTCTCCTATTCCGCTGGCACCCCGAGGAGGCAGGGATGGTCCCCAGGGTTGGGGTGGGCAGAGCTGAGCTCCAGGTGATGAGCAGGACCCCAAAAGCTGCTCAGGCTGCCACCCCAGGGGCTCATCCCAGCACCAGCTCGAGGCTGAGCCCCCACAAGTGTCGGTAGCACAGGTAGAGATGGGCTCTGTCAGGGGATTTGGGGACCCCCCCCAAAGGCAGGGGTAAAGGGTGTCCCCACGCAGCCGGAGGGTCTTCCTGGGCAGACTCAGCGCTGGGGATCGGGGGGCTCTCGGGTCCGGCCCCTTTGCTCAGGGGATCCCCCACCCCAAAGCTTTCAGCACCCTGGGAGCGTCTCCCTGAGGGTCCGTCCCTGTCCCACACGGGCCGGGGGGAACAGTGTGGGGGGGTTGCTGGGAGAAGGAGGTGGTGGCTGGAGGGGTCGGTGGGAGGTTTTTCGAGGAGGGGGGTCTCGGCCGCCCCTCACCGCGGCGCCGATGGGAAGTCGGGGGGCGGGAGCCGGTGGCGGCAGGTGGATTTCGACACTGGGGTGGGGCCCGTCCCCAGTGGGGTTTGCACAGCTCCCGCTGAGTCACGGCCGCCCTGCCGGGGAGGCAGCGGCTGCCCGGGGGTCTGGGGGCGCAGCCGGTGCCCCGGGGGTCTGGGGGTTCAGCGGGTGCCCCGGGGGAGCCAGGGCCGCGGGCCAAGGCAGCCCAGAGCCCGCCTTCAAAGGGCTGCCGAGGGCCCGGCCCGGGGCTCTGCTGCCTCATCCCGCTGCCAAACAGCCTTGGGGGGCAGTCCCTCCCCCCAGAAAAAGCCTGGGGGCTTCCAGCCGGGCCCAGGGCTTGGGGCAGGAGCAGGACTGGGGGGCGACGGTTTCCCAGCTTGGCAGAGCGTTGGGAGAGCTCAGGTGGCTTTGTGGGTTCCGTGTCACCCCCTGGGTGCTCTCGTGGTTGGGGACGCCACGCACATCCCCTTGGGGACCCCAGCCGTGTTGGGGGACACGGTCTGGGGGGGTGACAAGGCAATCGCTGGCAGTTTCCTTGGGTTTTGGATTTAGGCACCGACTCCTTTGGGCCACAGACGTGACCCACCAGCGCCAGGGGCTGGAGCAGGGTCCACGGGGTAGAGTGTTCAGGGGTGCCCCTTCAAACCGGTGCCACCGTCCTGGTGTCACACCGGGCTGCAGAGCAGCGAAACGCCCTTGGCTTGGTGACCCCCAAACCGCGGGTGACGGGGCGACGGGCGCTGGAGCCGCTGCCGGTGCCCGCAGCGGCGGGAGCGGGGGCGGGATGTGCCACCCCCTCTCCCCTTCTCACAGCTCTTCTCCCCCCGCTCTCCGCCCACCCCTCCTCGGCCCCGCAGGTCTGTGTGCGCCGCCGCCCCGCAATGCTGACGGCGGTCTGCGGCTCCCTGGGATCCCAGCCCTCCGACGCGCCCCGCGCCTCCCCGACCCACCTGGACCTGCAGCCGCTCCAGCCCTTCCAGCCCCACGGCCCCACCGCGCCGGGCGCCCCCGACTTCGCCTCCCCGCTGCCCCCCCCGGAGCTGCCGCTGCCCGGGCCCGACGACTCCGCCTTCGCCGCCCCCGGCACCTACGAGCCCCATGGCCCCCCGAGGTTAGAGCTGCCCCCCGACGGCCCCGCCGCCCCCGGAGCCTACGCCAAGCTGCTGCCGGCCCCCCCGGACATGGCGCATCCTTACGAGCCTTGGTTTCGGCCCCCCCACCCCGGCGCCCCCGGTGAGGAAGGGGGTGTCAACTGGTGGGACCTCCACGCCGGAGCCAGCTGGATGGAGCTGCCCCCCGGGCAGGGCGGGGGGCTGCAGGTGCCCGCGCACCCCGGGCTGCCGCCGGCCCTGGGGGGGTACGGCGGGGGGGAGCACCAGCTCTGCGCTCCCCCCGCCCACCTGCTGCCGCCGCCAGCGCAGCATCTCCTGTGAGCCGAGGGGGCCAAGGCGCTGGAGGGTCCCCCGGAGCCCCGGGGGCCGGAGGCGGAGGGCGGGGGGCGGCCCAAAGGGGCCCGTCGGGCCGTGCCGCGGGGCGGGGGGCAGGCGGCGTGTCGCTGCCCCAACTGCCAGGAGGCGGAGAGGGGGGGTCCGTGCCCCGAGGGGGTGAAGCGCAAGCACCTGCACAACTGCCACATCCCCGGCTGCGGGAAGGCGTACGCCAAGACCTCCCACCTGAAAGCCCACCTGCGCTGGCACAGCGGCGACCGGCCCTTCGTGTGCAACTGGCTCTTCTGCGGCAAGCGCTTCACCCGCTCCGACGAGCTCCAGCGGCACCTCCAGACCCACACCGGCGCCAAGAAATTCGCCTGCCCCGTCTGCGGCCGCGTCTTCATGCGCAGCGACCACCTGGGCAAGCACATGAAGACGCACGACGGGGGCAAGGACGGGGGCGAACCTGAGGGCAAGGGCGCCGGGGACCCGTCGGCCGCCAAGGGAGGCAAGAGGGAGCCGGAGGGGGGGAACGCCGCCCCCACAAACTGAGCCGCTGAGCCCCGGGGTGGGGGGCACGGATGGAGGCGGGGAGGACCCCGGGCGGGGGCCAGGGGGACCCTTCGGGGCCGGTCTCCGAAGGGGTTTGGGGTGGATGGGTCGGGGGGGTCGGCGCAGGGCTGGCACCTTGTGCTGGGGGCGGTGGCGAGGGAAGGGGACAAGGCTGGTGGCACTGCCCCGGCCCCCGCTGCGGCGTTTGGGGAGCGCCGGAGCCGGAGCTGCCCCGCGGCGGTTTCACTTGTTCCCGCTCCCGCTCTCCCGCCCCGGTTCCCCCCCATCCTCCCCCGGCTTCCCAAATCTTTTTTTCTTCGGGAGGCTGCTGGCAGGCGGCGGGGCTGTTTGGGAGGAACATCAATGGGAGCCGAAGGAGCAGGCGCTGCCCGGGCACGTCCAGCCCAAAGGGGAGGAAGGAGAAGGAAAAAGGGAGAGAGGAGAAACCCGGGAGCCTCCGCTCAGGGAGGGCGGCTGCAGCCCCCAAAGCCCCCTCCCCACGGTCCCCTCCAAAATGTGGCTCCCCAGGCTCAGCCCCCCAAGTGTTACCCCCGTTTTCTGATCACCCACGAGTTTTTGGCACGTGGGGGACACGCCGGGGGACGGGGGCTGCCGACAGCCCCCCACCCCAGCTGGGGATGCTGGGCTGGTGGGAGTCCCCCACATTTTGGAGCCCCGCTTTGTCTGGGAGCTTGAGGATGTGAAACCCTTTTTTTTTTTTAGCCCGAATCGTGGCTAAAACGGGTGCGGGGTGGGGGGGAACCCCCCCAAAAACCCCGAAGTCCTGCGTGAATGTGAGCCGTGGGTGGCTCGGTGGGCTGCGGGTGCCGCGGGGTTGTTGCCCAAGCGCACACCTGCAGCTTTCCCACACCCACCGCCGCGGCCCCGGGCGGGAAGCACCGGGGCGGCCGCGGGCCCGGGAGAGCCGGGGCGGCCGCATTCCTCCGGCCTGGCACGGCCCCGCTGCCCCGCGACCCCCGCCTCCCCGGCCGGCACCGCGGGGCCGACCCTCCCCGCCGCCCCCGGGGCTGCGAGGGGATCCGCCGCCCCGGGCAAGCTGCCTGTGCCCCCCCAGTTGCCATCCCGTCCTGGGGACCTCGCTGGGGACCGCGGCCATCCATCCCCCTGTGTGTGCTGCAGGTCCCTCGGGGACCCCATATCCCAGGGGACCCCCGCTGTCCCCCCGTGCATGCTGCCTGTCCCCCCGTGGCCCCGTAGCCGTCCCTCCCCGGGATCCCGTATCTCCAGGGAACCTCTGCCTGGCCCCCCCGTGCATGCTGCCTGTCCCCCCGGGGACCCCATAGCTGTCCCTTCCAGGGTCCCTGTATCTCCTGGGGATACCCCAGGGCATCCCCCACCAGGGACCCCCTATTTTTCCTCCCCTGGGGTCCATTCCCTGTCCCCACGGGGACCCCGTGTCTGTCCTGCACCCCTGGCTGGGGGTCCATGAATCTCGGTTTTTAGACCTTTGGGGTCTTACACCCCGAATTTGGCAGAACCCCTTGGACACAGAAGGAGACGCTGAACCCGGGACCTGAGGGGGTACTGGGGGGGCAGCGCTGGGGTGGGGTGGGAGGAGGGGTGTTCACTGGCTGCTTGAGGCACCCGGGGGTCCCCCCGGCTCTGCCCCCCAGCCAACACCAGTTCACACCAGTTGGGAATCTGGGGAGGGGGGGAAAATTTGGGGGAGCTCATCTCCCAGCATGGCCCCAATCCTGGGGGCTCCAGGGGGGCCGTGTTGGGGGCTGCCCGGGCTCAGAGCACCCTGGGGTCTGGGGGGAAGGGGTAGAGGTGAAGTCGAGTGGGGTCCGTGCCCAGAGGGCGCCCCAAGACCTTCGGTTTTGATTGTTTTATTATTAATTATTATTAATTATTATTATTAATTATTAATTATTATTATTTTATTAAGGTGAAAGCCAGGCTTTGCCACTTGGGCAGAGTGAACGTCCCGGGCCGAAGCTGTGGCCGTGTGGGCTGTGTGGATGGGGAGGAGGGGGTAGGACCCCTCCAAGGGTCCCGTCCCTGTCCCCATCCCTGTCCCTGTCCCCATGGATGTGTGAGGGGCTGACGGCAGTCCCCCCCCGAGTGGGGCAGGGACCAGCCGTGGGGCTGGAGCCCCCCAGCACGAGGTGAAGTCTCGCTGGGGGGAGGTCTGTGAGGACGTGTCCCCAGCCCTGGCACGGCCACCACTGTCCCTCTGCAGGACTCGGGTGACCTGGGCTGCCTGCAGCTCTCGAAGGACGTCCCCGACTCCAGCATTTGCCTCTTCCAGCACAAAATTCCCCCTCGGTGCTCTTTAGATGGGATTTCATCTCCCGATGGGACCCCGGAGGGGGGCTCAGAACCCACCCCAAGGTGCCACAGCGTTGCACCCGTGGGATTTCCGTGGCCGAGCTCAGCTCCAGCAGCACACGGGTGGGCCCTGGGTTTGTTGGGGACCCCCGTGCTGCAGCCACCGGGGCAGATTTTAGGGGGGCTACACCAGGGGCACCCAAAGGGTGGGTTGGGGAGGGAACCTCCACGCAGAGAGTCCCACTGAGGCACCGGGACTCGGGGTTCAGCCTCACCGGGCTGCCCCCCAGCTGTCTGAGAGCCGGGGGGCTGCGAGGAAGAGCCCCAGGTGTGCTCAGCCCCTCCAGGTGTGCTCAGCCCCCCCAGGTGTGCTCAGCCCCCGCTGCCCCGGGGCTCTGCCTGCCGCGATGGGGCAATGAAGGCTGTAAAACCGGGTGGGGAGGGACGGCGGCCGGGAAACCAGTCCAGCCTGCTGCGGCGTGGGGATCCCGGCCCCGCGCCCCGAACCACCGCGTCCCCCACCCCCGGGCCGCCTCCCCGGGGCAGGGAGGGACCGGGCCGGCCAGGGGGGTGGCTGTGAGGGGGTGCGGGGTGGCCCGAGGGGTGCTGCAGCCCGGGGCGAGGGGTGCCCCCCGCCCGGCGAGGGGAGTGTTTGTGCTGTGAAGAGGCTGCGGGGCTGTGGGTTTGGGTTTTGTACTGGAATAAACGCCGCGTGTTTTCCACGCTGTGGCTTTCCGGCTCCATCCCTGCCAAGGTACACCCGAGGGTCGGGTACCCGCCCCCGACTCATCCCTGCTGAGGGCCCCGAGGGTCCAGCACCCCAAATCCAAATTACCCCTGCCAAGGGACCCAGGGGCCTGAAACCCCAAAACCAACCCATTCCTGCCAAGGGACCCAAGAATCTGGCACCCCAATCCCAAATCATCCCTGACAAGGGACTCGAGGGTCTGGCACCCCAAATCCAACTGTCCGTGCCAAGGGACCCGGGGGTCTGGCACCCCAACCCCAAATCATCCCTGACAAGAGACCCGGGGGTCTGGCACCCCAAATCCAATCATCCCTGCCAAGGGACTCGAGGGTCTGGCACCCCAATCCCCACCCATCAGTCCAACATCCCAACCCCAAACCATCCTCCCCAAGGGGTCCAGGGGTCTTGCACCCTGGCCCCCACCCTGGGGATGCTGGGAGTGGGGTGACCCCGCTGAGGACCAGCTGAGCCCCCCACGAGGATCACATCCTGCCCCCTCCCTCGCCGGGCGGGCGCGCAGGGTCCCCCCGCGGGCAGGGCGCTGCCCGGCAGGTCCTCCCGCATAACGCGGGGCGGGCGGGGCGCTGCCCACGCGGGGCGATACCCACGGGGGTGCTGCCCATGGGGGTACTGCCCACGAGGGGTGTTGCCCACGAAGGGCTCTGCCCCACGGTATTCTCCCCAGCTCATACCCGGCTCCCTCTTCCCTGCCCCACGGGAGGGGGAAAACTGGGGACCCCAGTCCCCGCGGTCCTTCGGGTCCGATCCCCCCGCCCCAAGCGGGTGCCGGTGCCGGGGTCAGTCCCCTCTCCCTACATCGATGCCGGTGTCAGTGCCGGTGTCGGTGCCGGTGTCGGTGCCGGTCCCCGCCGCTGTCGCCGTGCGGCCTCCGACCAGCGGGCGCCGCCGTCGCACGGACGGTGCGGGACGGGACGGGACGGGGAGGGGCGGGACCGGGCAGCGGCGGCGGTGCGGGAGCAGCGGCAGGTCCGTGGGGATGCGGGTCCCGGGGGGTCCCGGTTACCGGGGCTGTGCGGGAGGGGGTCCCGTCCGCGGTCGGTGTGTGGGGGGTCCCGGGTACCGGCTGTGCGGGGGGATGGCTCGGCCGCTGCGGAGCTGAGGGGTCTCGGGGTGGGGGATGTCCCCACAGCCCACCCTGTCACTGATGTCCTCCCAGTTTCAGGGACCACGTTATCCCACAGACACCCCCCCCCCAAGTCCGGCCCCAAAGGGACCCTGGGGACACATTCAGGACAGGCACAAGAGGTTGACATGCCCGTCGTGCCCCCAGCCCACCCCACGACGGGGTCCCTGATGCCCTCCCTGCTCCATGGACCACATCGTTCCCACACCAGACCCCCCAAGTCTGGCCCCAAAGAGGCCCTGGGATGCATCCAGGACAGGGACAAGAGGTTGACATCCCCTCGGTGCCCCCCCATCCCCTCCACCCAGTTTAGGATGGCGGGGCATGATCCTGTGCCCTTGTCCTGCGACTGCTTCGTGGCACTGCCACCCCACACCGCGTCACCCGCCGTCATCTTCGCCAAGAACGCCGACCGCCCACGCCACGAGGTCCAGGAGGTCATCTATGTCCCTGCTGCCACCCACCAGCCTGGGGACAAAGTCCAGGTGAGACCATGCTGGGGCCAGGGTGGCCATAGGGGACAGTGTGTCAGGTGTAAGACCACCCGTGTGTCCCTGCCAGTGCACGTACCTGGGCCAGAGGATGGTACACTGAGTGTGCCAGGTCTCAGGCCACCCATGTCCCCTCCCAGTGCATCTACCTGGGCCAGGTTGGCTGCAGAGGAAGGTGCACTGAGTGTGTCAGGTCTCAGCCCCTCTATACCCTTCCCCATTGCACCTTCATGGGCCAGAATGGCTGCAAGGGAGAGTGCACTGAGTGTGCCAAGTCTCAGCTAACTATGTGCCCTCCCAGTGCACCTACCTGGGCCAGAGGACGGTGCTCTGAGTGCTCCAGGTCTCAGCCCACCCATGTCCCCCCCATCCAGTGCACGTACCTGGAGATCGAGCAGGTGGAGCACACCCACGCCGTGGTGCTGAGCCGCCCCGCCTGGCTCTGGGGTGCTGAGATGGGCGCCAACGAGCACGGCGTGTGCGTGGGCAACGAGGGCGTGTGGACCCGCGAGCCCCTGGCTGAGGATGAGGCGCTGCTGGGCATGGACCTGGTGAGGTGAGCACAGCACCGCGTGCCCCCCACCCCAGTCCCCGGTGCCCGCTGATGGGCATTGCTGGCACAGGCTGGGTCTGGAGCGGGGCAGCTCGGCCCGGGAGGCCCTGGAGGTGATGACGGCGTTGCTGGAGCGTTATGGGCAAGGTGGGAGCTGCAAGGAGGAGCCGGTGCCCTTCGTGTACCACAACACCTTCCTGCTGGCTGACCGCACCGAGGCGTGGGTGCTGGAGACGGCCGGGTGCTACTGGGCAGCCCAGCGGATCTCAGGTGAGTGGGTGCTGGTTGTACTGGGACAGCAGGTAGCCATGTCCCTCCGTGTGCCCTCGTGTGCCCCTGTGTGCCCCCAGCTGACCCCTCTGTCACAGAGGGGAGCCGCAACATCTCCAACCAGCTGAGTATCAGCAGCGAGATCACGATGGAGCACGTGGGGCTGCGGCAGCGAGCGCAGAGCCAGGGCTGGTGGAGCGGGCACGGCGAGTTCAGCTTTGCCCAGGTGTTCTCCCTGGAGCAGCAGCCCCCGCGCATGGAGGCTGCCAAGGCCCGGTTCCAGGCTGGCAGGGAGCTGCTGCAGCAGCACGCAGGTAACGGGGACAGGGAGGGGGACAGGACAGGGATGGGAATGGGAATGGGGACCGGGAAAGGGAGAGGGACAGGGGGAAGGACAAGACAGGGATGGGGATGTAATAGGGATTGGGACAGGACAGCGACAGGGATAGGGACAGGGGCTAGAACAGGACAAGGACTGGGATGGGACAGGGATGGTCATCTATGGCTTTTCAAGGGCTGCTTCTGTGCCAGCAGAGCTGCTGCAGCAGCACAAGGGTAGGGACAGGGACTGGCACAGCAATGGGGACAGGGACAGGGACAAGGACAGGGACAGGATTAGGGATGGGGACAGAGACAGTACAGGGACAGCGATGGGGACAGGAGTGGGACAGGGATGGGGATGGCCACTCCTGCTGGCAGCAGTGACGTGTCTGTGCCTCTCCCACCAGGTCACATCACGGCGGAGACGTTGATGTCCATCCTGCGGGACAAGGACAGCGGGATCTGCGTGGACTCGGAGGGGTTCCGCACGGCGGGCAGCATGGTGTCCGTGCTGCCCCAGGACCCCGCCCTGCCCTGTGTCCACTTCTTCACTGCCACCCCTGACCCCTCCAGGTGAGGCCACCACCCCAGGGGACAGCATCCCGGGTGTGACAGGGATGAGGTGCTCCCAGGAAGCAGCACCCATCCTCATGCTGGCTGGTCCCAGGGTTGTGGTGCTCCTCTCTCCCAGGTCTGTCTTCAAGCCCTTCGTGTTCGTGGCTGGCATCAAGCCCGTGCCACAGGTGAGATCCCCAACCTTCCCCCACGACCCTGCCAAGCAGATCCCACGGTTCCAGAGCTCGGTGGATCGGCGGCACGAGCTGTACCGCCGGCACCAGGCGGCCCTGGAGCTCATGAAGCAGGACCAGGTACCGCAGACCCTGCAGACCTCCCCCACCCCTGGACCCTCGTGTTGGGGATTAGATTCCCTGAGCTCTCCTCCCGATCCCACCAGGAGCGGGGCCAGAAGCTCCTGGAGACACTGCGGGAGCTGGAGCAGCAGGGCCTGGAGGGGATGAAGGCGCTGCTGGAGGGGACAGTGACCCCCCACCCGGAGGAACTGGCTGACCTCTTCTTCGACTGCGTGGAGGCAGAGATGAAGTTTTACTCATAAACCCCACACAGGTGGGTGGGCTCAGCTTCCCCCTGGCATTGCTCCTGGATAGGGAATGAGGAAACACTCCTGATGTCCTCACCTCCTCCCACTCCAGGTCCCAGCTCTGCCTGGGGCAGTGGAGCTTCCAGCCCCTAATTTACCCTGCAGAAAACACTGAGATGTGTCCATGGCCTGGAATGAGGTGCAAGGGAAAGGAGAGGGATGTGGAGTGGGATTTGCAGTGCTGCCCACAGCCCCGTGTGTGGTTGCCCCCCAGTCTGGCACAGCTGCCTGTGCCAGGCCCCCGAGATGGCTGCAGGGTGGGGGCTCCGTGGCATTCAGATGGATTGGAATGGGAACAAAGCCTTTATTCCCGGGACTGAGGTGGGAACAAAGCCTTTATTCCCGACCTCGAGGTGCCACGCTGCTGCTGCTGCTGCTGCGGGACATTTGGGATAACTGCCTATTTCCTGCTCCTTTGTTCCGGGACTGGATGCCACTGGGAGCCCGCTGGGACCCGCTGGATCCCGGCAGGGGTGCCAGCTGTGTGCGGGGCTCCGGGGCCGTGGTGCCCGTGGCTCCATCCCTCTGTGTGTCCAGCAGCAGCTCCCGGCGCTCCCGCAGCTCCTCCAGCCGGGCCTGGTGCTCCTGCAGGGTCTCCCTCCGCCTCCGCTGCGAGCGCCCGGCCAGCTCCCGGCGCAGATCCGCAAAGAAATCTGCCAGGGATGCAGGGAGGGAGAAGGATTAGAGGAGATGTGGCACTGCCACTCTGTACCCAGTAGTGCCACGTGTCCCCTTCAGCCTGAAAGGGCACCTTTGTCCACGGTGAAAGGGCCGCTCGGTCCGGGGAGCAGCTCATCATCCTCATCCTCGGTGCTGGAAGAGCCTCCTCCCTCCTCCTCCTCACCACGGGTGGGCTGGGCATCCAGCTGCAGGAGGTTGGGCAGGGCTGCCAACACCATCTCCCTGTAAAACATGAAGGAAGAGACGATGTCCCCCCCAGCTCGGGGCTGGGAGCAGGTTGGGGTGGCACCAAACCCCGCTGGCACCGTGTTGCCCTCTGCACAGCCCACCCCCAGCCTGGGCAGAGAGTAGGAATTCACATCCCTGGGGCTTGGCAGGGGGCAGGCTGTGCTTGATATTTCATGGAATGGTTTGGGTTGGAACGGTTGAAAGACCACCCAGTCCCACCCCTGCCATGGGCAGGGACACCTTCCACAAGCCCAGGTTGCTCCAAGCCCCGTCCAGCCTGGCTTTGGACACTTCCAGGGATGGGGCAGCCACAGCTTCTCTGGGAAATCCATTCCAGCCCCTCACCACCCTCATAGGGAAGAATTCCTTCCCAATATCCCACCTAGCCCTGCCCTCTGGCAGTGGGAATCCATTCCCCCTTATCCTGTCCCTCCAGACCCTTGTCCAAAGTCTTTGTCCAGCTCTTTGGGAGCCCCTTCAGGCACTGAGAGGATGCAATTAGGTCACCCCAAAGCTTCTCCTGATTTGGGGGGGCTGTACCCTGCTGAGAGGCCCCCGTGGTTTGGAGGGGGGCTTGTTGTCCCCCTCCTCTCTCCCTGACCCACCTGTATCCCTGCTGGTGGGTGCACTCATTTCCTGTTAAATCCAGGAGCTGGAGGCTCCGGGGAAGCTCCTCTGCCAGGACAAAAGGAAGCACGAAGGTGCTGAGGTGGGAGCTGAGCCTCAGCCAAATTCCTGCTCCCCTAAACTCCCATAGCTCTTCACCCTCTCCCAAGGCAACTCCTGGAGCAGCCTTGACACCTCAGAGCCAGGAAAATAGAGGCAGGGAGGGTGGGAATGAGTATTGCACACACACACTGGCAGCCCCAGGTCACACCTGGATCTTTTCCTGCCTCCCACCTGTGTCCAGCACCTGGATCTGGTTGTGGGACAGGTCCAGGGCACAGAGGTGTGCCAGGGGCTGCAGGTTCTCCACCCTCTGGATGCGGTTTCCAGCCAGGCAGAGGAACCTGGGGAGCACAGGGAGGGTGAGAAGGGGGTGTCATAGCCCCCAGGGGCTCTCAGGGGCTGGAATTTGAGCCCCTCCTGGCCAAGGGAAGGTGGGAACCCATGGAAAGCCATTTCTTTGGGAGCAGGAGCTGCCGTACCTCAGGTTGGGAAAACAGCCCAAATTCTCAATCTTCTCAATTTTGTTCTGGAAAATAAAATATGAATAGCAACAGGTTTTCCTACTGCCTGAAAAAGTGGATTTGGGGAGCATCTTGGGGTTGTGAGTGGAATGTTCCAAGACAGCCTGGAGAGGGAATGGAGGGGAGAGGGGGTGATGACATGGAGAGACCCCAAAATTCGAGAGGACCCCGAGGCTCTTTGTGTGGGTTTGGAAACACTGGATGGCTGATGCCAGACCCTCGCTGGAATTCCAGTGGGGTTGGTATCACACAGGAGGGAAACTGTTTTCCCTCCAGGCTGGGGGGCTCAGAGACCACTGGGGTGGGATCACTGGGACCAGACCTTCCTGGATGCAGGGAAGTGGTTTTCTCTCCCCTCTGGACATTGGGGAGGGGTGACAGGAGCAGATCTGAGGGTGTCCCCAGGGCCAGGGCTGCCCCAGAGCTCTGTACCTGCTGCAGGTAGAGGCTGTGGATCTCTCCCAGATTCTGGAGCTTCCCGATGGAGGAGATGTTCTCCCTGTCCAGTCGGATGGTGGAGAGGGGCAGCAGCTCCCTGGGTCTAGAGGGAGAGGGTGGGTGGGTGTCTTTGGGGTGCCCAGAACCCCCTCCCTGCCAGCCCAAGCTCCGTGGGGTCCTCACCTGCTCCGAGTGAGGATGAGCCCGTCGCTGAGGGTCGCTCCTGGGAATGCCTCCTCATGGCCTGTGGGATCCCAGGGTGAGGGTCCAGGTTGGGGGGTGCAGCCCCCCCAGCCCCAGCCCCTCCCTGCCTGGGAGGAGCCCCCTCAATGTCTCACTCACCCCCACAAAGGGTCTCTCCCTGCTCAGCCATGGTGGAGGGTGGCTTGGGGGGGGTCCTTGCCCCCACCTCGTGCCCCTGGGTGGGTGTTTGGGGGGCTGGGCTGGCGTTGCTGAAAGGGGAAGGGTCTGAGGGAAAGAGGGGGCAGAAACCTGTGGAATAGGGAAGGATCGGTGGGGACAGAACTGAGATGAGGGGGCTCAGAGCTTGGACCCCCAGGTGGAGCAGAGGGGCCTTATATCCAGGGGGCACTGGAGTCACGGAGATCTGAAGATGAAGAGTCACTGGCACCGGTTCCGCGGGGCTTGGGGGAGATCAGAGACCGCTGGGGTTGGGCCAGGGGGCTCTCGGGGCCGATGGCTGGGCAGATTTGGGGGGCTCAGAGATGCCCCGGCTCAGGCTCAGAAATGCCCCAGCCCCGCGTAGGCCTCGGCGGGGCGGTTGCCATGGAGACGGACGCGCCGGAAGTGGCGGGTCCTCCACCTTCCCACAAGGCCCTGCGGGGACACCGGGCAAGATGGCGGCGCTGAGCGGGGGGACGCGATGGCGGCGAGGTGAGCGGGTTGGAGTGGGAATGGGGCAGGGAATGGGAGTGGGAATGGGGATGGGAATGGAAGTGGGAGTGGGGCAGGGAGTGGGAATGGGAATGGGGCAGTGAATGGGAGTGGGAGTGGGGATGGAATGGGAATGGGACTGGGGCAGGGAGTGGAAGTGGGACTGGGAATGGGAATGGGAACGGCAACGGGGCAGGGAATGCGAATGGGAACGGGAATGGGAGTGGGAATGGGGCAGGGAATAAGAACGGGAAAGGGAATGGGAATGGGGATGGGACTTGGTATGGGAACGGGAATGGGACAGGGAATGGGAACGGCGCAGGGAAGGGGACCAGGAACGCGACTGGGACCTGGACAGGGACCAGAACAGGGGCCAGTCCAGCCCAGCCCTGCCCTGAGCCCTGCCCTGCCGTGCCAGGCTGGCTGCCCACCCTGCAGCTGGCGCGGCACGGCTCCAAGGCGGTGACGCGGCACTGGAAGGCGATGCACTTCCAGCGGCAGAAGCTGCTGGCCGTGACCGAGTACGTGCCCCCACGCCCCGCCGTGCCCCCATGCTGCCTCCCGCGCCACGAGGAGCCCACGCAGGAGGTGAGGGGGCCCTGCCCGGGCTGGGGGGTGGCACTGCCCTCTGGGGTCCAACACGGAGTCCACAGCCCCCAGTGGGTGTGGGGTAGAGCCTCCCAGGATGGCCTGGTTGGAGATTGTGTGGGATCTTACCTGGGTGGGTAATCCCTGGTTTTGGGATGTTGTGGGTC
>JAWWMP010000194.1:0-10033 GCA_035047865.1 Dendrocincla tyrannina
TGGATGGATGGATGGATGGATGGATGGATGGATGGATGGATGGATGGATGGATGGATGGATGGATGGATGGATGGGGTTTGGTGTTATGGTTTGTCTGTCCTGAGAAGGTGAATATGGAACTCCAGAGGTGTTGTAGAGGGGCTCAGAGGGGCTGTGGTGGGTTCAGGGGGGCTCTGGTGGGTTCAGAGGTGTTGTGATGGGTTCAGAGGGGCTGTGGTGGGTTCAGAAGGGCTGTGGTGGGTTCAGAGGTGTTGTGATGGGTTCAGAGGGGCTGTGGTGGGTTCAGAAGGGCTGTGGTGGGTTCAGAGTTCTTGTGGTGGGTTCAGAGGGGCTGTGGTGGGTTCAGAGGGACTGTGGTGGGATCAGAGGTGCTGTGGAGCACAGCCTGGATTCAGGCTAGGATGTAAAAATGATGCTTGGCATTTAAAAAGTAGGAAATGAGGCTGTGGAATTCAAACTCAAAGATTTGGGGCCTGAGATCTTAGTAAGACTGGGAAAGCATCAGCCCCAGGAAGGGCTGTGTGGGCAGCCAAGGCTGGGCAAGGGGTCAGTTCCTGAAGAGGAAGAGTCCAGAGCTGGGCGTTGTGAGACACAAAGCACCTGGTGTGATATAAGTTACCCAAATTTTCAAACAAGTAGCAAAATTCGGTCAAAAAGGTAACAGGTTTCCCCATTCTGCTCAAGGTGACACGAATTAGGGAGCCCAAATGGGGATTTTTGGTATAAAACTGGAGTATCAGGTCTTTAAATCAGAAGCAAAGCCAGAAGAGGTTTTCATGTGCCATTGTGACATCAGAGACTGTGGGAATGTGGGATGGCATATAAAGTGAGGACCTTGGAAATATGGGATGCAATATGGGATGGAAAGATGGGCTGTAACACGAAACGGAGCCTGTGGAAATGCTGGATGGGATATAAAATGAAGACCATGGAAAAGGTGGGAGGTGCCAGCTCCCATCAGACTCGTGACCCACCTCGTCCAGTAGCCAATCCCTACCAGTGACCAGCAGCAGCTGCCTTGGGGAGTCACCCGAAACCCCCGGAATGGGCCCAGCCATGGAGTCACTTGCCTATATTTAGAAACTCCCTTCTGACCCTCCAGCTTTACGACTGGAAGCATAAAGGTTTATAGTCCTTAACTTTTATCTTGCCTAATGAAGCTGCAGATGTTCTTGCTGCTTGTGTAAATATCTAACCCAGGTAAACAAGAGGGTCCATTAATCCATGTCTCTGATTAGATATGCTAATGTGGGGGGCCTGGAGCTGGGGTGCGTTGGATTTGGGCCCCATCAGAGCTGCTGGTGGGTCCTCCTGGTCCTTCTTCCATCTTCTCCTGGGAATGTTCCTCAACCCCTGCGTGAGGCAGGTGTGGGCTCTCCCCTTTGTGCTTGCAGGTGCCGTTCCCATTTCTTCCCCTCTCCTTTCTCCCTGTATGATGGGACAAAAGGGACCTCAAGAGGAAGGGAGCTGGGCTGGCGTGTCCCAGCTGCGAGAGGGAGATGGAGCGAGAGGCATTTACAGCCTGACAGCAAGATAAAGATAAAGATGCCTCTGAAGCCTCCGTGGCTGTCAGGGAGGGGAGGAGGAAGCGTTTATGGCCCCATCTGCCGGCGTTTCAATGCGATGGGCCCGGCTTTTATGGCAGGAGCCTCCAGTGCCACTTCCTTCCATTTGGGAGCGAGGATCTGATTTCAAGCTGTTCCCAGCTTTCCTGCTGTTTGCCCCGGGGCAGGAAGGAAGGAAGGAAGGGAGGGAGGGGATGGGGGGATGGTGATGCCACAGGGGTCCCGTGGGGTGAGTGGGCACAGGTTGTACCCACGGTCTCGAGTTCAGGATGTGGTGGTGGAGATGATGGAGCCAGCCCAGAAAAGGGGGGTATTTGTGTGGGAATCTTTTTTGGTCTCTTTCCCCAGTTTTCCCTGTTTTTGTCAATGATCAATGATATGAATGATCAGAGTAGCCTGGTCTAAGGGAAGGTGTCCATGCCTGTGGCAGGGGGATGGAATGAGATGGTCTTTGAGGTCCCTTCCAACCCAAATCATTCCATGATTGTGCATCCTCAGGGATCAATATCTGTGCACCTTGCGTGGAGCTGCTGATTCTTTACTTCTGGAGGTCTCAAAGATGTCCCTGCTCCTGGAGCAGCTCGTGGAAAAGACTCTAAATCAGGCTGGATGAGGATCAGCCCCATCTTAATTCCTCTAATAATAGGGGAAAAATTACAGTCATTTTCCTGCTAGGACAGAGCACTTACACTGAAGATTATCAAGCACTTTACAGTAGAGGTTAACTGGTGTTATCCCTGTTTTGCAGCTGGAGAAAATTGATAGTTGGAGAGGTAAAATGGTGTTTTCAGGGTCAGTGGAGAGCTGGGAGTGGCGTCCCAGCGGGTTTGCTGCACTTTACTGGGAGCTGGCACCGGGTGCTGAGTCCCCAGCAGGGGAATTTACCATTTGGGTGCTGAGCTGGGTCTGGTTTTAAATGGCACCCCAAATATCTTCATTGGGAGCTGTAGGGATAGGACAAGGAGCAACGGGTTCAAACTGGAAGAGGGGAAACTTAGGTTGGATACTGGGATGAAATCCTTCCCTGGGAGGGTGGGCAGGCCCTGGCACAGGGTGTCCAGAGAAGCTGTGGCTGCCCCTGGATCCCTGGAAGTGCCCAAGGCCAGGTTGGACAGGGCTTGGAGCACCCTGGGCTGGTGGAAGGTGTCCCTGCCCATGGCAGGGTGTGGAAGGAGATGATCTTTAAGGTCCCTTCCAACCCAGCCCATTCCATGATTCTATATTTGGGGCTTGCCTGTATTTTCTGCAGGAGCTCACTGAGAAGTCACAGGAGTTTCTGGGAGCAGGTGGGCTCTCCCCTCTCCCCCACGCTGGCTCTGTGCTCAGCTCTGGGACTCCACAACAGCTTCCACAAATATTTGCTCCATGATATGACAAGGTGCCAAAAGAGACCCAGAGCAGCAAGAAAATCTCCGGGAAAAACAATTAGAACACACCTGCGATTTTTTTCCCCCTCTCCTGTAACCATGGCAATAATCTTTTGGTACCTCGGGGTTACTGGGCAGCTTTTCAAGGCCTTGGAAATGCCAAGTGGACAAATCCTGCTGGATGCTGGGCAGGTCCATGGAGGGAAAGGTGGTTTGAGCACTTTGCAGGAGCAGAGCCCTGGCTGCTTTTAAACCATGTAACCTCCCACCTCGGCAAACTCTGCGTGTGAGCAGCCCTCCCTTGAAGTGGTTAACTCAGCTGTGAAGCCTTCTATCAGCCGTAATAGCTTCAAGGTGGGGAATAAAAAATGGAGAGTGTTTAAATTGTTAATGGGTTTCATGTTCTTGTCACTGTTGAGGGTTTGTTCCCTTTTATAAACTCATAGTTTTTGGTTGACATTGCTTTTATGTGAGCCATCAGCCAGTTGGTGATGGTGTTCCTGTGTTAGACCATTACTGCCGGATTGTATTTGCAGTAAAGAAAGAGAATGGAGGCCGTAAATCTGCAGCCAGAGATTTAGGGCTCTGTTTCCCTGCAGTTTAGGCCCATGTGCTCGGGAAGTCCATTCTCCTCGGGCAGAATTACACCCTTCCCAGCGCTCCAGCTCCGGCGCTGATGGACGGGGCTCATTCCCTCGCTGACGCCGCTCCGGCCGAGCCTGCAGGGTGGCAGGGGGTGGGAAGGTGGGTGGGCAGGGGAGGGGTTTGGTTTGGCTCCATCTCATCCTCAAACTTCCTAAGAAATAGGGAAAGTAGGGGAAGGGCCTGAAAACACTCATTTCACGACATCCCGCTCCCAGCTCAGGGTGGGTTTGGGGGGTATCAACCCTTTGGGTGCTGTGTAGGGGTCACACGGTGCTTTGGGATCATTGGCAAAGGGCCAGAGGTGTTGGATGTGCATGGGGATGGCCCAGAAACATCCTGAGATGTCCCTGCTGTGCCATGGAGGGTCACAGACCACAGCAGTGAATTGGCCATCGTGTCTTTTTGCTCACCAGGTGTCCAGAGGTGGATGTTTAGCACTAGGAATTGTCCTGATGGAAAACTGTGCCTTTTCTGAGTCTTCCCAGAAAACCTGGAGTGGGGATTCAAAGGCTCCTGAGTTGTGGTCTTGGCTTTGCCCACTGATTCATTCTGAGCTGCATCAGTACAAAGGGAAGGTGGTGAGTGGGTGGTGGGGTGTTAGAAGAACGAATTGGCTGGGGGGGGCAAATTCCCACAGCCACTGGCACATTTTCCTGGGATTTACCCCAGCAGAAATGGAGCCTGAGGCAGCTGAGGGCTGGCCACTGAGCTCTTGCAGCGGAGGGATGCAGGAGGTGCTGGAGGGAGTGCATTGGTGCCTTTTCCCTCTTTTCCTGTGGAGCAAAGCCAGGGGTTGGATGCAGAGTGGTCCCTGAGACCCCCTCCAGCACATCTGGGCTTGTCCCCCCTCTCCTTGTCCCCAACCACGGACGTGCAGGATTTAATTGCACACAGACACTGAGCCCGTGTTGCCCATTAAGGGCATCAGATGATCCCTTCAGGAGCTGTCAGTCCAAATTGAGCCTAAAGTCTGCTGCTTCACAGATCTAATTTTCATAATTAGCCAGGCCCACTCCTGCCTGCCTCCATCCCTCTCCCCCTCTTGCCACCCATCCGCATTGGAAAGGGCACATTCCCGAGGGACTCATCGCTGCCTGTGCTCCAAAGGGCTGTGGAGTTCATCCCGGGGTCAGGCACGGATCCCGGGCAGGGAGCCTGGGGTGCTCTTCAGCCTCCCAGGCTGGTGCAGGTGCGTTTTAGGAGGGCTGGAAAAGCATCACTGAGCCCTCCTTTTGGAGAGAGGAGGCGTGGGAATGCCGGGATCCAGCCTGGATGGGGCCGTGCCTAATGCAGAGCTGCCAGCTGTAAGCATTGCTGAAAGCCAAGCCAGCCTGCCCCACTCTTCCCCTTCCTCCTTCTCCTCTTCCAAAATGAAAAACCAGGACTTTCGGCTCTCAGAGGAGGTGCTGCCTGGGGAATTCAAGCAGCCCCTGGGACCCCACACCAGCTCACCCCTCACTGCCCTCCAGGTCGAGGCGGTGCTGCCCCTCATTCTCAGATGTCACAACCAGGGGGGCTGCCTTTGTTTTCTGTCTTTTACCTCGTCTTTTGGAGCTTTTCTATCCTTTACATGGAAAATGAAGCTGTGCTGGGTGTTCCGTGGCTTTAAAGGGAATGTTTGCAGTCCTCGTGATGAAATCACACAGCTGGGAAGGGATGGTTCATGGAGCAGGGATCTGTGAGCTCCCCCTCCAGCCCCCCACCTCAGGCTGCTCAAAGCGGGGGTTCCAGGGCCTGGCCCCCTCCCCAGGATGAGGTTTTACCCTCTGGGATGGGGGTCTGGGGGTGCTGCACCCTCACAGCTCCACCAGGCTCACACAGGCTGAAACATTTGACTCCAGGACAAATACTGACCATCCTGGTGGTTCCACCTCTGCCCCAAAGACCCCCAGATACGTGTCACCCCTTCCTCACCATCCTGGTGGTTCCACCTCTGCCCCAAAGACCCCCAGATACGTGTCACCCCTTCTTAGGGCGGTGCCACTTCTGGGACTGGTTCCTCCCTGCCTGCGTTACTGGTTTCAGTCCCTTGTGGCAGTGCAGGACAAGGTGTTTCCCACTCCAGCTGCCCGTTGTTCTCCTCTCAAGGTCCTGCAGGCAGAGCAGGGCGATAATTCCCTGCCCTCCATGCCCTGTGTGTGTCTGTCTGGGTGTGCATGTGCATATAGACACACATATGCATATATGCATATAACTATTACCATAAGTGAAGGTTGAGCACATTATTCAAACCTCAGCTTTTCCCTCAAGTCTGCTGTTTGCAGAGACAATGCCTGTCCCTGGGGCTCTCTCCCATAAAACCTGATTATCATATATTCCAGGGCATAAACTTCAGGCGTTCCTGGCTTTGCCTTCCATTTCCCTCTGCTTGGATCCTTCCTGCTGCCGTTTTATTTTCGATAGGATATTTGATCTGCAGGCTGATACTCTTCTTATTCCTCTAATAAGGCGGGGAATCCTTGGAGAATGTTGATACCTTTCTCTGGAGCCCCTTGGAGGATTTAATACCACCCAGGCTGCTCCATACCCTTTGCTCCCAGCCGTGCCAGCACAAATTTGGGATGGTGACAATGCCAGGACCTTGCTGAGCCCAGGCTTTGCTGCTGTGTCATTCCAGGGACTGCCAGAAGTCAGGATTGCTGCCCCAGCCTCCCTGTTAATGTTATTGATGTTGGCTGGTTAGTGATGCCGTTTCCATCCTCCCTCTCCCATCGCCAGGCCACTCGCTGCTGCTTTAGTGTTGCTGCTGCCCGGGGTCCAGCCATGCCCCTGTGTTTTCCAAGGGTTTTTTCTTCCTTTTGCATCACTTGCCTGGCTCTCCCCCTCCGTGGTGACACCTCAAGCCATGCAGAACCCTCTCACCGTGGCCTGCCAGCCCCTTGCCTGTCTCTGGAAGGCTAATCCAGCATTATAATAACCAGACAGCAAAAAGGCACCTCCTTTTGCTCCCCCCACCCTGTTTCACTCTTTTTTTCCCCCCTTTTTTCTTTTCTTAATTCACTGTCTAGTGAGTTTCTGATTGACTCAAAGACCAATTAAAGTAAAATTTAATGGGAGAATAGATTAACTCCCCGAGGTTCCCCTGCCATCCATCACATTTTTATAGCAGGAGCAGTGAAGAAGCTCATAACTTCATGCTGTGAATGTGATAATAAAGAGGGCACGGAGAGGATTCCGATTTACTGCCGGGCTGATGTGCACCGGGGTGGGATTTACTGCCCCAACCCCACCCTCCTTTTATTTGGAGGGAGGTCACTGGATCTACCCCCAGAAGGTGGGATGGTGGGATGGATCCTGCAGCTCCATGGCTGAGGAACCATCTCTGCTGTTGGATGCTCCATCTCAACCCCGGCTCCTAAGTGAGGTTGAGGTGTTGGGAGGCACCACAGCTCCTTACCTGTGTCCCTGCTCCATGGATCCTGGAATCACGTGTTCCAGGCTGTCCCTTGCCATTGAGACAGGCACCAGTGGTGACAGGGAGGTGGTGGCAGGCAGAAGTGACCTGACCAAGGCCAGGCAGGACATGGGTATCGCTCCCACCACAGGAACCTGGTGGGAATCTGCTCCTCATCTGTGGCATCAGGGACTTGTGAGGGGATATTGTTTGTCTTCCGGAGGGTCAGAAGAAATGTGAGGGCTACAAAGAAGTGTGTTTCCTCTGGGATGGATTATAAAGGAGCTGTGGAGGGAGAAGGAGGAGGGAGAGACAGGAAAAGATGCATCTCCCCGGTGGGTTTCACTGAAAAGGTTCGTGTGTGCAACAGGAACGAAGTGAAGAAGAGAGAGAATTTATCTGGAAATAATAGAAACTGTTTGTTGGATTTTCTGGGCTGAAGATGTGGAGTTAATCATTATTCCACGAAGCCCTGAGTGATGTCCCTTGCAGCTTCCCTCCATAGATAGTGTTCCGGTGGGAGTGCTCCGAACGGTCTTTTGTCAGGCACTATCAGCAGTATTGAGCCAACCTGAGCACCTGATTATTAATCCTTTTCTCCCGGTGACATGACGGCAATCGATGGCTGAACAAGCTATTGAAACTGCAGCAATCAACCGGGCTCCACTTAATCCAATGGGATCCTCACTCGGGGCCCGGCAGGAAAAGGGGATTTTAGGGGAAAGGCTGGGCTTGGTGGCAGAGCTGATGCTGAGCCTTCCTGGGGATGTTTAGAGGGGCAGGAACCACGTCCTGCGCGCTGTGTTGTAGCCTTTCAAGGTGCTGCAGCGCCCTATTTCACCTGCATTAATGTTATTAATGAATTCCAGGCATTAATTAATGACGGGCGTCAGCACATCTTGTAGCATGAGGAAAAATTAGGGCTTTTTGCATGTTTTTTACATGCTGAGGTTCCCACTTCATGCACACACACAAAGGTGGGGGGGTGTGTGCACATGCCAGGGGCTGTTTCTGCCATGGGATTTATCCACGAGATGTTTTTCCCCCTGCTCCGTGCTGAGGTGGGACACGGGTGGCCGTGGGGGACGAGGGGTGGGCAGTGCCATCTGCTGGTAAATCCGGGCTGGAAATTCCAGCCATTCCCACCTTTGCCAGTGGAATTGGTGTTTTGCCCCGGGCTGGGCTGGGGTGGAGATGTTCTGCTCCCAGCCCTGATGAATCCCCCAGCATTCCAGAGGGAGCCCCGAAGGGTTTGTTGACCTTCTGGGTGGGTCTCCAGAGGCAGAAGCTCCTCAAGAAAATAGAAATGGGGGAAAAAAAATAGAAAATAGCAATAAAGGAAGACCTAAAGCAAAGCTTTTACCATCTTTTACCATCTTACTTTTACTATCTTTTACCATCTTGCTTTTACCAGTTGTGCTGCTGGGGAGGGGAACATGTTGGTGCCCACCAGCCCCTGGGGATGTGGGATCCCCACACTCAGGTCACCCCCATGGCCCTGCCAAGAGCTCAGCAAAGGGTTTGTAGCAGGAATCTGGGGATTTGGGCAGGGGAACATCCCTCCTTATCCTTGTGCTTGAGAGGACCTGCAGGAGGGCAAAGATTGGGGGAAGCCTCATTTTTGGACTTTGGGTTGGGAGCACGGCCGGGTCCTTGCCCAAGTTGCTGGTGGATCTTTGGCGTGCAGAGAGCTGGGAGATGTCCCACCCTGTGACTCCAGAGCTGCTGCAAGACTGTCCTGCCACCACCGACAGGGATTTACGGATTCCCCAGAGCCAGCCCTGGTGTCCCCCACCCTCCCACGGGGCTGAGCCCACCGAGCTCGGCTGGTGCCCGTGCCACCCCAGCAGCCTGTGCTGCCAGGTGGGACAGCCGCTGTGGGGAGGGCAAGGGCGGCTGCCCTGGGCTGTCAGCCCTGCCAGTGCTCCCTAATAAGGTTGGCCATTAAGGTGGGTCAGTGATGGATGGATGTGTCCCCGTGCCCCAGCCCGGCGTGTGCTGAGACACTCCCTGACCAGCAGCTGTTGTACTGCCTGCCTTGTTAAGGGTCTCTGGCGGTGACATCAGCTATACATCAACCTGGCTGATGCCTTTGATTATTTGGACAGCTCTTGGCATGATGAATCGTTGGGATTGATCTGTCTTTTCTTCGCGTTCGCTCCTTGCCCTGTTTCTCCCAACTCTCTCCGCTCTCCAACCACAAATCCTTTAAAGGTTAGTGCCTTCTTAAACAACTCTGCTGTCCAAAACGCTGAGGAATCTGTAGGTAAAGAGGCTGAGGTGGGACAGCAGGGAAGGACAGGGAGCTCTGAGCTGGCCCTGGCGTGAGGTGACAGCTGTGGGGACGGCTCTGACATGGCATTGCCATCCCAGTGATCCACATTGCAGGGCTGCTCCAAAAAGGGCCAAGAACTGAGTGTGTCCCAGCTAACCCTGGTGCTGATTTGAGCATCCTGGTCTAGCACAAGTTGTCCCTGGCCATGACAGGGGGTGGAATGAGATGAGCCTCAAGGTTCCTTCCAACCCGAACCATTCCACGACTCTGTGATGAATGCAGCCCAGGCAGGCTGAAGCACAAAATGCTTTCTGGGAACCTTTCCCCTCCTCTGCTTTGCAGTCATTAGCCCTTGCAGCTTTCGGTAATTGCTCTGTGTCTGTGCTTGGCTTGTTGGGGTGGAACGATGGGGTGATGTGGTTGCTGTCCTGAATCTCCCTGTGACATCTTCTCATGGTCCTGGTGTATCCAGGACCTTCTGGCAGCTCCCAAACCCCTCTCCCAGGGCATTGTCAGCATTGCCTTCCTAGTGCAGTTCTTGGTGTTGTCACAAAGACACCCCCCTTTGACCCCCATCAGTGATGTAAAAATAGAGCTGGGAAGAGTGTCTTAAATGTCTCCCTGATGGATGAATCACATGACAGGTTTTGGACCATCCTCTGCAAAAGGTGCTGGATGACAACATCTCTGCAGGATGTGTGGTGGGGGTCAGAGGTGCTGTGAGGGCTTAGATGTGCTGTGGTGGGCTCAGGGGTGCTGTGGTGGGCTCTGAAATGCTTGGAGGGC
>JAWWMP010000194.1:10133-24893 GCA_035047865.1 Dendrocincla tyrannina
TCAGGGGTGCTGTGGTGGGCTCTGAGGTTCTGTGGAGGGCTCAGGGGTGCTGTGGTGGGCTCTGAGGTTCTGTGGAGGGCTCAGGGGTGCTGTGGTGGGCTCTGAGGTTCTGTGGAGCAAAGCCTGGGGGTCTCCTCACCAATCCACCTCCCCTGCCCACAGCTCTGGGGGTCTCCTTGCCTGGCTGTTTCCCTGCTGTGCTTTCCCAGTGCTGGGAAGTGGCTCCCTGGGCTCCCCGTGGCCGAGCTGCTGTCTCTGCATCGCTTTGAACTCTTATCTGTGGCGTCTCCTGCCTCTGGCTGGGGCAGACGTGGAGCCCCGTGCAGGGCCTGATAACCTTTCTCGTGTTCATTAAGGGCCCACTTAGTGCTCTGTGGGACCGAGGAGAGACAGTCTGGAGGAGAGAAGCAGCGCAGGGCTTTTAGCCTGGGTAATGCAAAACTTCATCAATAACCTTCCAAACGCGAGCCCAGAACTTAAATCCGACCCCAAAGTACCCCCAGAGAAAGAAAAACCTGGTGAGGTTAACTCAGAGCATCTCCTTGTGGGTGGAGGGGCTGAGTGTGCCCAGCTGAGTCCAGGTTAACTCTTTGGGGCCAGGACCCTGTGCTGGGGGTGATGGATGGGGTGGTCTTTCCTTGTTCTCGACTGCTGGTGATGTTTTGGGGGTGTTGGTGGCACCAGCACGCTGCCAAACTGCAGTGGAGATCCAGCTGGGATGGCAGTGGGGGCTCACACGAGGGTGTAGGTGAAGCAAGTCCTGAGTTATTTTGTCCAGCATTTCACCATCAGGACACAGATCTGCCTCAGCTGGTTTGAGCTCCTGTGCTTGGACAAGGGGTCTCTCTTCCCTTGTAGTGTCTCTGAGGGCCGTTGGGATCTGTGGGGCTCCCAAAATCCCCAGCCTGGAGCTGTGGGGAGCAGAACCTACAAATCCCCCTCTCCAGGAACTGACTCTGATTTCCAGCCCAAAGGGAGTTGAGCCAGAGGCAGCAGGGAGGGAAACACCCCTTAAAAATTGTCGAGGTAATGGAAACAACCTTAAACTATCATATTTCAAGCATAACGCCATAATAAAAGTAACAGGATAATGATTTTTTTCAGCCCAGATATTAGAGGCCCAGATATTGATTGGTTGTTTCCCTTGTCGTTCTCGCCTCTGATGGAACTGCATTTTTTGACAGAGAGTGCAATAAAATGTACAGTTTCCAATTTGAGAGCCCTATAAATGTCATCTCTACATGCATGGTTACAAATTCTTCACGATGCTCCTCTCCCTCCCCTCAGCACCCCGAGGGTCCTCGGGGAGGGAGGGAGGAACACACACCGTGTCCCCTCCTGGAGGAGAAAGTTTGGGGTGAACCAGCCCAGTTTTGGGCTGTGAAGATGAGAAGGTGCTTCATTCCCATGGGAGAGCTCTCAAGGGCTTGGAAACACTGAGGTTCCAGAGTTAATCCATCTTGTAGTTCTCACATTTAGAGATTTTTGAGGCAAAACATGGAGCTTGTGGTGGCCCCTGGTTGCTCGGAGTTGAGCTGTCAGAACCCCACTGGGAATTATGTTCTGCTTTTAATATCTTTCCTGTGAGAATTTGGTACCTCTTGGACAAAGGTCTGAGGAAGAGCTGCAAATTTACAGGAGCATCCAGGGAGAAGTGCTGAGTGGTGGCATCTGAAGTGAAATAACACGGTGGCCTGGGAAGTTATGGGAGTTCTCTTTGCTCCGTGCTCGTATTTTTGGGGTTTGGTTTGTTTAATGCCTTGTTGGCCATATCTGGGTTTCCTCCGTGGTTTAAGAAGTCGGGATTTTCAAAGGAAGTTGAAAAGCTGAGTGCACATTGGAAGAGATAAGGTATCTGCTGTGGAGATAAACCCTCTGTATGTCACCTCAGATGGGTTTGGGGAGGATACAGCTGAAAGTCTCTTGAGTTTTGGGGTCAGCAGAAACACCCACACTAAAGGCTCCACATACCCCAGAGATGGAGAGGGAGGGAAGCTCCACAGATGAGATGAGCATGGTTGAAGGGGGAAAACCAGACCAGCACTGCTGTTATCCCCCTTTTTCTCTTTGATTTTCAAATCCCTGCCCAAATTCAGGGCTGGAAAAGGGAGTCAGCTGCCTCAAGTGAAGCCGCGGGACGCAGGGCAAGGTGGAGCAGAGATGGATGTGCTGCTCCTCTGCTGCAGGAATAACAATAATCAGTTTTATATAAATCTCTCTTCCACAAAGAGACTTGAGAGCAGCATCCCCACCCCCAAGGTGCAGGGGGTACCCCGGGCTGGGTGATGAGGGCAGTCACCTTCCCTGAGCTGTGCTCGTGCTGTGACCTCCCGTTAGGCTTAATGCAACCTTTTTATTTCTTTCCAATAAGTCCCCAGTCAGTCAGAGCTCTGCCAGGTTCCCTCTAACCTCAGATCACAGGCTCATAACCGGTTTTGGGGCTTTTATTGGTCTCTGAGGTGGCCAAGGCCATTAAAGTCCACGTTTTGATTTGATGAGAGACATTTCGAGGGTCTCGGTGTCTCCCTCACCTTTGCCTAAACATTTCAGTGCTGTGTCTGTGCCTGGCATTGGGGTTGCAGAGCCCTGCCCTGCTCCTCCTCAGCTCCCCCTCTGCCAGGCAGGAATTTGAAGGCTTAATATTGAAGAGGGGCAGAATTGGCACTGAAATTTCCCCTTTTCTCCCCATTTTCATGCAGCAGCTTAATGCCAAACCCCTTTACCCCATGGGGTGCTGAGGGTTGGCTTAAGGTCTGAATGTCGCCCCTGGGTCCTGATTTGTGGCCAAGGGCACATCTGATTAACCACATTTGGTGCTTTTTATGATAAACTCCTGATCTATAACATCCTGGATTTATCACTTAGTGGGTATCTGAGCTGTAATAAGAAACAGCTTCTTTTTTGGCCCCGGCATTCTTTATCCACTGTCATTTTCTTATATTTCCAGAGGTGGGATCCAGCCAACGCGATCAATACTTTATTTTATCTCCTTTTCCCAATAATTTTTTTAATCATAGTGTGTTTCTCTCATCCCCCACCTTTGGATAAATAATTACGGGGAAGCAGTGCCACGTTCAGCACTTTTTGGAGAGAAAAACTGATGAAGTCAGGAGAGGGAAGGGTGGGAGCTGGGCCTTGCTCTTCCCTTGGCATTCCCATTGTGGGAAGTAATGTGGGCACGGAGGTGCAGCCACCCCAGAATCTGTGAAAAAGGTTTGTCACCCACCTGCCAGGGGTTACTGGAGCCCCCTGAGCCCTGGTGGGACAGGGACAGGGATAGAGACAGGGACAGGGACAGGGGTAGAGACAGGGACAGGGACAGGGACAGGGACAGGGACAGGGACAGGGACAGGGCAGGTTGTCACCCCTTCCAACCATCCCGTGTCTCCTGGGCTTAGGGAATGTGGGACCAGGCAAGGCTGGACTCGGCCAGTCTAACCAGTAGGACACCAGACTGGAAGCTGGGAGAGCCCAGTTTTACCCCCCAAGTCTTGTTTTAGTACCTCTTTGCCTTAATATATTTCCTTGGAACCCCTCTCCTCTCCAGGCTTTTTTAGGATAAAAAGCTCCAGGATTGGGACCAAGGGCTCTGAAAATTATTTCTCTGGGTGATGGAGCATCTTCCAACCTGCCTCGTGCCCCTGGGAATCTCCTGCAGCTGAGGGGGCACCCCCAGGCTGGGGGGCCCCAGGGCAGACTGTTGGGGTGCCCACTTATTAAGGGGGACCTTTGGGGAGGGAAAACCTGGGCATGGGGTCTGGGGGTTCAGCACAGCCCCTTTTTGGGTAGGTCAGAATGGGCAGAGGGGTTTGGGGGGTGAAAACAGTCCCTCTTTGGGGTGGAGGGGATTGGGGGATCAGCACAGCCCCTTTTTGGGGTGGGCAAACTGGGCAGGGGAGTTTGGGGGTTCAACCCAGCCCCTTTTTGGGGTGGACAAACTGGGCAGGAGGTCCCACCCTGCCCCCAGCGCCCTGCTGCTGCTCTCCAGGGGGCTGGACCACGATGCTCCTTCTCCTGCTTTCAATCCTGGGCTTCTGCTGCTTCCTTGTGGCAAAGTCTTGGAATGACACAGCCCTTCCCTCCTCCCGCAGCCCCTTCCGACCCCAGCCCTGCCCCGGGACGGCGACCCCAGCCCTCAGGAGACCCCCCCGCCTTCCCCTTCAGCATCCCCTGGGTACCAGCTCCAGGTTGGGGTCCCCTGGCCCTGCAGTCACAGGAGAGAAATACTTCACCCCTGTCCATCCCTGCGCTGACCTTTGCTGGGTCCTTTATAAGTCAAAGTGGGATTTCTGTCTGGGAGCCCTTCCCGGAGACCGTAAATATGCCAGGGAAGCTGATGGAAGCACTTGATTTTAGTCGTATGTGTTTTTAAAGACCCGAAATGTAACCCTGGTGTCAAAGACGGGAATTCACGGGATATTTATGGTGTCAAGCTTTTCTTTCTCCCATCCTTTTCTCCCTAATTTTAGTGTCATTGCTGCTCGGGATTAAACATGGGAGTCCCTCTCTCTGTGACACCCGCAGTGATAACCACCCTCTGCTCCCCAAAATCAGGGACATTGCCCGGGATGCCCTGCTCCTGTGGCAGCTCTGGGGCTGCCCCGTGTCCCCTTTCCCTGCAGTGTCCCCTTTGTAGTGCCCAGTGGGAAGGAGGAGAGTGGGTGGCCGGGCAGGGGGAGCTCACTGGGACCTGGGGTTTAGGATCCCGAGTCCGGGGTCCTGCCCAGAGCCAAGAGGAAGAGAAGGATTTCTTCACATGTCTCAGCAACCCTAATCCTGTTTATACATGTCCGGGTGATGCTTCAGCCCCGGTGTGACACCTCTGATTCATGTTCAGCTCCTGAACTGCCCTAACCCTGGATCCATTGCCTCGCTCCAGCCTGGAGGCAGAAAAGACTGGGATGGATGAGGGCTGTGGCCGGATGGGGTTGCTGGGGGGGCTCAGCATCCCCTGCACAGCCGGCTGTGTGGGGGAGAGCAGCACTGGGAGCTCCAGCTTGGCCTCCCAGGTGCCCCATCTCAGCTTTTCCATGGGGAAATGAGGGAGCACATCCCGGGAGGGATGGGGGGCAGGTGACCCCCCCCAGCGCCCTCCTCCACGCGCTCCTTTGGGGGCTGCAGGGTGAAAGCTGAAAGTTGAAGAGGACAGAACCATCAACCCCTGGCTCTCAGCCTGTGATGGGAAATGAAAATATTTGGATAAGCCGCGATACGGAGCTGCCGCTATTTACAAACCTTGATCCCGCGGCCCGGACATCAAAAGGGCTCCTTTTATAAAGCTCTCGCGGCTCCGTTTTCAGGCTGTCAAGGGCATTATTTGATGTTCCCCTTTTGTTTGTTTACATTCATTAAGATGGGCAAATCCATCAGGGTAACTTTGTGGCCGCGCCGGCGGGTGGGAGCGGCCGGAGCACACGCCTGCTGCAGGTGTTGGGCGGCCGGGCTCGGAGGGGGATGATAAAACACGCATTTGTTCTGCAGGTCGTGTGGACAGACTGACACGTTGCCGATAAAAAGTCCACCCCGCCCCACGGTGACAAATGATTCTCTTATCTGGAACAAGGAAAAGCAGTGGCCAAGTTTGGGCTCCGCTTCCCGGCCGGATGCCGAGGGCATTGGGGGTGATGCTCGGCGCGGCCCGGACGGCTGGGATGGCTGGGATTTAAGGAGAGGGTGGAACCAGCTCAGCACAGAGCCCTCAGTCCCTTCCCCGCCTCTGGGCACCAGCGGGGTGCAAAGCCCCAAAATTTCCTCCTGGATTTGCCCCAGGTTTGTTGTCCCCATCGTCGCCACAGCAGGGTTGTGTCGCAGGGGGATCCCTGTGCAAGCCAGAATGGGAAAACAAGGGAATGCCAAGGCTGATGCCAGCTCCTGCTCCTGGCACAGGCAGGGAAAGGCTGTGGCATCCCCACTGCTCCCCGTGGGCTGCTCTGAGCCCTCGTGTTGTTCTGGGGGGTTCTGTGGCTGTGTGGGGCCGGTGGGATGGGGGTGCCATGGAGGAATGAAGGGTGGGGGATGAAGGATGAAGGATGGAGGATGCAGGAGATGAAGGATGGGGGATGAAGGATGAAGGATGGAGGATGGAGGATGGAGGAAGGTGGAGCAGGACTGGCCACGGCAGCAGAACAACTCGTGCCATGCCAGGCTGGACCAACATGGACAAAGTGCCTTATAAATTTCAGTTAAATTAATTGACAGATGAATGGCACCCTAATGAGTTTTGCACGGGACAGCTATCCCATTCCAGTGGTTTCCCTCATACCCTGCAGAAAGTTGGCCAACCTGGGGTGGGGGCTTTGGGGGGGCTGCTGCATCCCCAGTCCCTAGCGTGGCGATGTGATGTGGCAGCATTTCCATCCAGCATCCCGTTTTCATCATTCCCCAGCTGTCTCCCTTTAACACACATCCTTAATTTTGGATTAAATAAGAAATTGGTTAATAGGTCTGGAGCATGCTGGTGCTGGAGCTTTGAGCAGGGGAGTCAGGAGCTTTTCCAAGAGGAAGCAGCTTGCTCCTTTTTCCTGTGGGTCTTTTTTTCCTTTGGAAGGAGGTAACTGGCACTTCATTTATCTGTGGGTTTGTTATGACTCTGGGCTAACAGATCCCACACTTAGCAAACTCTCACTCTTCACTAATGGAAGAGACTTTAATCTAATTGTCCAGCATCACCCAACACGGAGCCTCCAGCATCCTCCTCCCACGGCAGCGCAGGCAGAGCCCTTCTCCTCCTCCAGAGCCAGCCACGGCCCGCGGGGATGTTCCCCATTTCCCAATTCCCGCATGGCTCCGTGCCCAGCCGAACTGGGATGCAGGAGGTGGGAGCCTGGGAGGACTCACAGACACCAGATTTACTCGTGTCAGACCCCGGAAAGAGCCAGGGAATGGGAAATGCCAAGAAGGGGATGAGCCACAGCAGGAGGGGGGTGGAAATTGCTGGAATATCGGTGGGGGGTTGGGAAAAATGAGGTGTGAGATCCCTGGTTGTGGTCCCTGAGGGAGCCCCTGGAGTCTCCTTGTCCCTCAGCTTGAGGAGGGGGAAGGAAGGTGATGCTCCACCTTCGCACCCCAGGGTGGATTTTGGGGGTCTCTGGCTCATCCAGGGGCTGAATCCGGCATGAGCAGTGCCAAGAGGCTGTGGGATGCTCCTCCAGGATGATCCCATGGGATGTTCCCCTGGGAAACCTCGTCAGTCACTGTGGGTTTGTCCCAAGGCCATCAAGGAGCGAGTTCAGAGGGGTCTATTTAAAAATGAATCTGTAAAAGGACCATTCAGGTCCCAAAATAAATTTTAAAGTCTCCAAATCCTGGAATTTGAAGATTGAGAGAGGTTGAGAAAGGCAACCCCTGGTCTTGGTCAAAATGTGGAAGGTTTGGGAGGATGAGATCTGCAGGTGGAAGGGCATGATAACCAGAGCCTTAAGCCCCATCCCTACTGCCAATTCTTCCTTCGTAGTTAAATAAATCAGCTCGAAGTTTAAGAGGATTTAATTTTTTTTCCCCTCCTCATATATCCATCAAGTTAAAAGTAAATTGATTTTACCAATAAAACTCAAACCATTGCTTGGGTATATTTTTATTTGCTTTTCAGTCTCAGGCCATAGAGCGCTGAACATTAGCTGTGAATAAAAGTTAATAATCACTGCCTAAAAACTGCATCTTTCCCCAGTTTGGAACATAATACAAAATTTAAGTACCCAAATAAATGTTTGTTAAGCTCCATAATGACCGAAATATTTTTGCATCGAAATAGTGTTCTCTGCTGGTTATCTGCAAGAAATGTTAAATTTCCCATAAAACTCCACTTTATCAACGGGGTTTAATGGTTACCAGGAAGAGAAGAAAAAGTATAAACGCAACCCAACATTAAAAGGGAGGATTTTGGTCACGATGTCTTGGCTCCATGACTTAAATCATCCCAAAAACTGGAGGATTTCAATCCCTTGGAGTTAAATCCACCCTCCCAGGGCTCCAATGCCTGCGGCTCCAGCACCACCCAGAAAGTTGCTTTCATCACTTGGGCTCCTGCCTGGGGGATCCTGAGGGTTTCAAAGGAAACATCTTTGTCCCAGCCCTGCACAAAGCAGGATCCTCTAATGAGCTCCAGACGCTCCCCGTGCCCTCTCCCCATCCCCTCGTGGAGCTCAGCTAAGGCTTGGGATGGCAAAGAGGGGAATTGGGGACAGGGATTATTCCCATCACCTGCCCCCAGCTGCGCACCCCAGGCCCCCCCTTTGTGTTTCTCTCAACGGGGAGAAAGAGCCTTTTCCTCCCTCTGATTGCCCCAAAAAGCTGAGGGAATTAGCCAGGAGCTCTGCAGATGCATCCCAGGCTGGGCTTTTAGGGCTGGCTTAGAGCTGGGAATACAGCCCGGCTCCCAAAGTCTTGTCTCCGGCTGAGACAAGGAGGAGCTCAGGAATTTCCCAAGCTCTTTTGCTTTTGCAGGGTTTGTATCTTCTAAAAAGAATAAAACCTCAGAGAAAAAGCTGGTCAGAAGCTCTTCCTGGAGGTCCCTCAGTCCTGGAGGTCCCAGCCCCAGGTCCTGGGGGTGCTGCAGAGGGAATGTGGATGGATCAGACTCCAGGCCCCCAGTGCTGGTCCCACCCCTCATCCTCACGTGCTTTTGGTTGTGGCTGTGGAAAGACAAGACCCTAAAAACCAGTGCAAGGCACTTGGAACAAACACCTCAGATTTATGCAGAAATAAATTCTATCTGTTATAATATAAATATATAAATGAAGTGTAATAAAATATAGAGGGCAGTTGTGGCCTGAAATTCATTTGGCAGCTCTGGAGATCATCTCTCCCATCTCGTGGTGGCTCCTGGATTTGCCCCTGCCCCCTTCTCCTCTTGTTTCCCTCCCATCCTTCAAAGCCTCCTTGCAAGGAGCTCCTGACCTGCTCAGGCTGGGGGTGAAGCATCAGGAAAGGCAGCAGATTTGGGGTAAAACCCCCCAAATCCCCAAAAACCCAAGCCTGGGTTCCTACCCCTATCCCCCCCAAAAAGAAAAAAACCCCAAAATTTAAAAAGTGGTTGGAGTTTTTTGAGAATAGAAAAAAAACACCTTTTTTTTTTAATTTTAATAAAAAAAACCCAAATCTGCTTTTTTTTTTGGGAGGGGGAAGGCCCCAAATCTGCATTTATGGAATCAAAAAAAACCCCAAACCTTCTGCCTTCTGAAATTCCTCACTGGAAGGGAGGAATTCCTACCTGGAAGGGAGATGGAGAGGGGGACAGCACCATGTCCTGAAGGGACCCCAAGGTGCCAGGTCCAGGAGAAGGAGCCCCCAAATGCCACCTTGTGTCTCAGTGAGGCTTTGCCAGTGCTTTGGGATTTATTTTTCTTCTTTTTCCTAAACAATCCATCTGGATCCAGATTGGCAGTTGCTGCAGCACATTCATTTTGTAGAAAGGCCTCCCTAAATGGGGAGAGAATAATTTATACTGACATAAAGCACCTTTATTTGGATATAACTATCTACATTAAGGAGGTTGGATTGCTCTCCCCATATCAGTGTGGTGTACTTGAAGCTCTATTACTCCTCTATAAGCTATTCCTGGCTCTGCTCCTGATTTATTTGACTGGCAGAGCAAGGCTGGGTGTGTCTGGATTCATGTTGTGTTGATATCAGAAAATCAACGTAATCCAAGGTATGTGATGTAAATCAAGAGGGCTCTGGGGAAGGCAGGGGCATTTTATCAGAGTGAAACGAGAACAGAAGTGAGCCCAAGGGGGGGATTTGCCAGAGAACGGTGCTTTTATCATTTTACGACCTGTTGATTTTACTTTTCCAACAATTACTCACGAGGAGGAAGCGAGCTAAAAAATAGACCTGAGCCTGGATGAAAGGGAAGTGGGAGAAACAGGAGACTTGTTTGAAAGGGAAGAGTTTAATAAGCACGGGAAGGGCGGTTTCCTCCCACTCCAGCCCTGCCAGGGACTTTTCTTATCATTCCAGGAGTCTCAGGGATGGGGCAGAGATTTCCAACACCTTTAAACCGTGCCAGGGAGTTGGGAACTCGCTTTGCCTTTGGTTTAGTTGGCTCCAGTCCTGACCCAAAGTCACCACGTGCATTAGCAGAGGGTGCCTGTGGGGCCACCAAGGTGCTTCCCATGTCCAAGAGGTGTCCCTGATCCAACAGTCCAGCTGGAGGTGCAAGAGGAGCAGAGCCAGGGGGCTTTCCCCAAGGAAAACACCCCCTCGGTGCCTCCGGTGGCTTTTGAGATGGGGCAAACCAGTGGCCAAGTTGCAAAGAGCCATTAGGACTAATTAACCTGTAAAATTCGGCTTTAACGAGGGATGCTGGGTTGGAGTGATGGAATAATGACCCTGCTTGGTGCTTTGGTGGGATTTAAGGCTTGGGAAGGCTGTGGAAGCAGCAGCTAATGATGCTCTGGGCCTCAGGTAAAGGTGGGCTGTTTGCTTTCCAGAGAAGAGCTTGGTTAAATCTGCCTGAAATAATCTGCTCTGATTGCCGGAGATTCCTCAGCTTCTTCACTTGCAGTGGCCAGCCAGGCACATCCATCCCTGGAAAGGTTCAAGGGTGTTTTGCTGAGGACTCCAGCAGCCTTTGGCTGGTTTTATTCCTCCTCTGGGACCTGTCACCCACCTTGTCCCCATGGATTGGAGGCTCCTGCCTGTCCCCCCTTAGAGGAGCAGCCTCACCAACTTCTTCTTTATATTCCTTTACCAAACCTGCCCCAGCTTTGCTTTGCACGAGGGGACAGCAGGTTTGGGCTGTGCCTCCCCTTGCCCTGCCCCTTTCCCAGGTGGATCCAGACCTCCAGCATCCCCCTTCCCCATCCCCTCCCCTTCATTCCCTACACAAATGGAGGTCCCGGGGGAAAGTTGTTCTTCACGTGAAACAGCTCCAGAGTTACAGGAGAGAAACCAAGTAACAACGAGACCCCTCAGGGAAATCATTTAATATTTCCAGCCTTCTCACACGGGTTCTTGACACTCGGGTCTGCGGAGGGGAAAAACTGATTTATGCAGCCGGTCGTTCGACAATGTGGAGGTGAGGTCAGGCACGGGCATCCCTCATCTCTTCCCAGCGCTCCCAGATCCCCTGGGCAAGGTGGAATCAAAGCATTTCAAATGGTAGAGGTCACCAGAGTGACACTGGGAGAGGTAAAAGAGCACAGCCTGCTGCCTCCCCCCGAAGGGGCTGCCACCGATACATCTTCATATTGCCATTGTTTCCGCTTGAAGAATCGCGGGGCGTGTGTTTTACTCTTTCCCCTAACCCTCCTCTCTCCTTAAACCCCCTCGATTTTCCGCCGCCGTCTGTAGGAACCGCTCGTGTCGAGGCTGACGGTTCTGCGGGATGGGATTTTTATGGGAATAAAAAGGGGCTGGGAGATGAGCTTTGGCCAACAGGTGTCTGGTCTTGCCGAGAGCCTGTAAATTAAAATCCCGGCTGTCCTTTGGGAATCCTCCTGTGCTGATTTGTGGCTGCAGGGAGGGGTGAGGGCTGAGCAGCAATTGCTGTCACGCTGCTGATGGCAGAGCAGTGCTGGATGTAAAAACACGATGAGGTTTGGCCCCTCAATTCCAATGTCCCCCTTGGAGCCCAAGCAGACGTCCCTGAGATGTTTCTGAGCACTGAGAGTTTGTGTTTGCTGCTTGGGAACCTTCTGGTGATCACTTGATCATTTGCTCCTCGGAGGAATGTTCGTGGATGAAAGGTGTGGGGTGGATCTTGCTCCTGGAGGACATGGGAAGGTTCAGGTGGGTTGTACTCGGTGTCTTTTGGGGGTGTCACAAATCTGTGAGAGCTCTGCAGAGCAGCCATGGGCAGGGACACCTTCCACTAGCTCAGATTGCTCCAAACCTGGCCTTGGACACTCCCAGGGATGGGGCAGCCACAGCTTCTCTGCCCAACCTGTGCCAGAGCCTGCCCACCCTCCCAGCCAGGAATTCCTTCCCAATATCCAACTTAAACCTGTTCTCTTCCACTTAAAATCCATTCCCCTTGTCCTTCACTGGATGGTGGTGCCTCTTATGGCATCCCCAGGGCTCCCATCCCCAAAAAACCCTCAGGACCCCCTCCTGAAATCAACTGTGGGGCAGAGGGGGATGGAGAGAGATGACCCCAGGCTGGGACCAGCAGACCCCAGGCTGGTTCCAGCAGACCCCAGGCTGGTTCCAGCAGACCCCAGGCTGGTTCCAGCAGACCTCCGTGGCAAGAGGGATCCCAACAAGGTTTCGGATATCAGGCTTAGCTTTCCAAGGTGGTGCTGCCACATCAGTGAGAAGCAAATATTTGGCCAAGTGCTCCTCGAGGTAGCTCAGGGTATCCCCACAGCATTCCCACGTGTTATTCCTTATCCATCAGGCTCTGAGTCACGCCAGCCAGGGCTGGGACAGGGGTTGGCTTTTGCCAAAGCAGATCTTTCAGCTGCCTTTGAATAAACTCCTGGAGCTGCTCGTCTCGGGAACTTTCCCGTTCCATCCGTCTGCACCGAGCCAGCTGTGGAAGGAAATGGATGGGGCCTTCAAAGGCTCACCATTCCCTGGAAAATGAGCCAGTCCAGTTAACAAGAAATGGTGGCCTGGAGGAGCACACATGAGCGGTCTAGTGAGGAGGAGAAGGAAGTTGGAGCTTAATGAAGCCCCCGCGTCCCTGCGCGTGGACAGGAAAGGACGGGTGGTTTATAACTGTTTGTTGGAGTTAATGGTAATAAATTCCTCACTTGTGATGCATTAACTGGAATGTTTTCATTGCGTGATGATTTAGGTCTGCCCCTCTCGCGCTGTAAATCATGTTGTCCCGGTAGCACAGCAGGTCGAACGGCTGACATAATGTTGTGTTTGGGGGGGGGAATAACAGGGGAATGAGCTGCGTGGATTGGAAAGTTATATATTTCATCCGTGGCACTGGTTGGGTTTAAGAGGGCTTTCAAAAAACCCCAGCCTGTGGATGGGTGGACAGACAGAGAGACAGACAGACAGCCCATCTGAGCAGGGGATTTCAGATGCAGCAACGAAGCACCAGTTTCCATAGCAACTCCCCAAATCCACTCGGTGCTGAAGGGTTTTTTGTGGGTTTTTTTTAATTTTCCCCTCCCTCTTTGCTGAGTGGGAGCCCTTGGCTAATGAGCTGTGCAAATAGATATTGAGATTTAGTGGGTTTTATTTTGCAATTATAGACTTAGTGATTTGGAAGGGAACTTTTTTGGGGGCCAAAGGCTCTGCCTCCTCTTGGAATTTTCTTTCTTTTTTTGGTGAGGGTTTTTTCGCCTTTGCCAAAGTTGATTTGACTTCGAACTTGCTGTTAAATTTTCCAGACAGAACTAAAATAAACATCAATAAAAACTGGAGGTTTTCCACCCCTTGGGACTAAATCCCAACCCAACCTACACTCAACTCTTTGCCACTGAGCGTCCCTGCTCTTGTTGCTTATCAATCATAAAACCCTGGGAAAACAACAACGGATCCAACACTAATTCAGTGCCCAACAAAGGTCCATTTGTACATTCCCTGTTCGTTCGTGCTCAGTTAATCGTGGCCCAGTGAAGACATTTGGGGCAACGCCATTAATTAGGAACTGCTCAACCCCAGGTGAGAATTGTGGGTTTCTCGAGCGACTTCCATGGATTTGGGGTTGGCTCTTGACTGTCAGCACTTGTCAGAAGCATCCTCTGTACCCTGGCACCAGTTAATCTTGGGCCCTGCCCTCGGTGCTGGTCTGGACTGGCCACTACAAAGAGCATTTGGCAATTCCCTGCCTGTCCCCAGGGAAAGCTCCGGGTTGAGCTGCAGTTTTGGGACGGGCTCTCCGGGCTGGGATGGCCATCCAAGAGCTCCTGAACCTGTGGGCAGCTGATGCCAAGGCTGAACACAGGGATATTTCAGGGCATAATTTCCACTCCATGATTTGTTGCCATTGATTCTGAACTGCCTCCTGCTTGCTGAGGGGCTTTCAATCCAGGTAGTTATCCTGGGTGGATGCCTACCCTCTGGATTTTGCTTACTTGCCTCTTCTGAAAAGTCAAACTGAAGCCTGAATAAATCTTTCCTGCTGTGCCTTGCCTTTTCTTCATCTACTTTCTTATTTCCCTGCTCCAAAAATGCAATAAAACTGGGCTGGCACAAGATCTATTCCATGTGATGTGTGTTGACAATTGTTTAGTTCCCCATTTCCTTTGAACTAGTTGCTCATTTTGTTCCCGTCGTTATAAATGATCCTCAGCTCTTTCCAAGGCGCTGAAAGGTTTGGGCACATTCCCAAGGCATGGAGGGCTGGGGAAACACCAAAGGGATGTGCTGGGACCTGGAGGAAGGGGATGAGGGGCCAGGGGTGACGCTGAGGGATGTTGGCTCGTTCCCCACCATGGCATTTCTGTTTGGTCAGAACATCAGCCCATGCCCATTGTCTGGATGGCACTGAGAAGGTCCTGCCCAGCTGTTCCTGGTGGATCCAACCTCCAACAGCTGGAGCCAAGTGGCCAAAGTGGTTTGGGTTGGAAGGACCTTAAAGCCCACCCAGTGGGCCATGGGCAGGGACACCTCCCACTAGCCCAGGGTGCTCCAAGCCCCGTCCAACCTGGCCTGGGACACTTCCAGGGATGGGGCAGCCACAGCTTCTCTGGGAAATCCATTCCAGCCTCTCCCCACCTTCACAGGTGTTCCTTCTTCACAGGGTGGGCATGGAGGTGTGGAGTTTGAGAAGGAAGGGAAAGGGGAAAAGGAAAAGGAAAAGGAAAAGGAAAAGGAAAAGGAAAAGGAAAAGGAAAAGGAAAAGGAAAAGGAAAAGGA
>JAWWMP010000195.1:0-24854 GCA_035047865.1 Dendrocincla tyrannina
TTTTCTTTTTCCTTTTTTTTTTTTTTTTTTTTTTTTGAATAGGGAAAGGAGGGAGAAAAGCAAAGAAGGGAAAGGCTTTGGAATGAGAATTAAACATTCCGCCCTGAGCCGCATTAAACTAAAATAAACTGAAATAAACTAAAATAAAGAAAAATAAAAAAATAAAATAAATCATAATAATAAAAATAAATCGTAGTAATAAAAATAATTAAAACAAAAATAAAAGCAAAATAAAATAAATAAAAATGAAATAAAAGCAAATCCCGAAGGAAGCAACGCTCCGGCTACTTGTTGCTGGGGGAAAAGTTTTCCTCCGGGGCAAAGAAGACACGAGTGGGGTGAAAGAGGCTCCGACGGAGCCCCTCGGCCCGCCCTCCTGCCCTCCCCGTCGGGGCTGGGATGGGCTGGGGGATTTGCTTTTCTGTTTTCGGGTGTTTCCCTCCCCTTGGAAATCACGGGCCGCCCACGCTGCCCCTGCGCTTGGGGACAGCGATTAAAGAGATTAACCCCCCAATTTTAGAGATTTTAGAGATTAAACCCGCAATCAGACGGAGTCATTAAAGCCGAGCAGGATAAGGCCAGGAATGGCCCACGCGTGTCCCCGCAGCCCCCCTTTCCCTCCGCACCCGCTCTCTGAGGAGTTCAGGGAATGCAAACCGTAAAAGCAGAACCCGGGTTAAAAAAGAAAAGTTCCGTTCGCTGTTCCAATTAATTCGAAAGTTGCAATTAGTAGGGAAACTCTAATTAATAAGTAGGAAAAAGCGGCGGGAGTTGATGCACAACGCCCTAATAACTCCGATAATTCCCTATTTTTCTGCAGGGCGGACTGGAAACCCAGACGGCGCAGAGGAGCAAAGCGAGTTGATCTCGGCATCGAGCAGGACAGTGAGCATGGTTTTCCAACTCTCGAATTTAATTTGGGGTGTCCTGGGATGCCCAAAGTGCCTTTTGGGGCTCACGGGTGAGCTCAGCCCAGGCCCGGCCCAGCAGTGGGGTCCGGCACCCCAAAAACCCAGCACAGAAAGAGCTGCTTCGCTTGGGAGAAAATATTAATTAATCTCCAGACTTGCGGCAAAGTTTAATCAAATGAGGTTCCTTTTAATTAGCGATAGAGGGGTTGGCTGGAGGGGTTGGGGGCTAAGCCTTAAAAGGTAATATTTACAGGTACAAAAGTATCAGAAACGTTGCACTGGCTGTGATTAAATAAAATTAATTACCAGAACGTTTCGGGTAAGTCTATGGACAGACAAATCCAGCGGTCAAGCACATTTCACTGTCGTGAATAGAACTCTCGCTTTGCCAAGAACATTTCAGGCCCAGCAACTCGTGTGAGAATTTAGTTCGCCCCGTGTATTCTCATGGCAGCAAAATAATTCTAAAATCTTATTTTTAATAATTTTCAGGAGAGTTTTTCTTTCTTTTTAGGAATTCTTTCCGTTCCCATATTCGGAGTATTTTGAATTACATTTCAATATTTGTAAGAGTTCTCCGCTGGGGAAAAATAGATAAAAACCGAATTATATTGATAAAAATTCCCTGTAAATGAGCAAAAGAAATATATCCAACAGCCGTTCCCTTAGACGAAATACTCCATTTGTTCCTATTCCATCCATTTGTTGGGAAAATCAATTAAGCCTGGCTACCTTCAATTATTTACATAAGCTCTCTGTCCTGGAGACTTTAATGGGTTCTTCTCTGGTTTTCAACATTGCTATTAGAAATCCATAAAGCAGGGGAGGGACAGGAAATTAAATTTAAAGGTACCTCATTATGGCACAAGTGCTTTCTCTGCCTCGCTGCGGACGGACGCGAGTTTATGGAGACGGAGTGAAACACATGGAAAAGCCGAGTCTCCCTCAGCGAGTGGACTTGGCAATCCTGTCGAAATGACCTTTTGGTTTCAAGTCTAGCAAGGAGAATTCCTTCCCATCCCACTGCAGCCTTCCTTCCCATCCCGCCGGCGAGAGTCGGGCAAAAAAAAAAAGAGGGAGAAAGGAAAATCGCGCAAATGGAAGAGCCGCGTAAGTAGAAAGCGTGGGTTCGATTATTATTGCTATCATTTTAAAACTAGGTATGCGTTGGGAGAGACTGGATTTATTCCCGAAGGTTTTCCCAGCCTTTGAGCCAAGCAGGATTTCTCCGAGGTGAGCTGGAGCTGCGAAGAGGCCGACTTTTAATTCCCGTATCCATCGCGCAGGTTAGTGGGTTTAGTCAGAGAGGAAAATAAAGAAATGATGCTAATGATGAAGAGCCGGATCAATGATGGAAAAATAAATCGTCAGAATTCCCAGCAGAGACTCAGACGGATGGAGAGAGGGGAGACGAGCAACGCGGCTTTGCCTCCGGTCTCTGTTTTAAAAGAACTTGAGGGTGTTTTAGAAGACGGAACATGAAATTACCACGAAAAAATAAAGACGAAGGAAGATAAGCGAGTGTGTCCGCCCGTCCAGAGAGGCGGCCAGCGGTTTTCTACCCTCAGGTCTGCAGATGATGAGGATAAAGTATCCTCGGGAAGCTACACGTGGGAAATTATCAAAGAGCAACATGATAGGAAAAAACGCCTCCCTCTCCAGCCACCCGGACGAAACCAGCACTCACTTACCTGGCCATGCCTTTCCTCTCCGGACTTTCATTTTTTTTTTAAATCAAAAACTTCCCCTCCCCCTTAAAATACCAGGGAAATGAAGAAATCCCAGCAGACGCCTCCTTTGCAGAGGCATCCGTCCACCACTTGTTACAGCCCAGCGAACCTTCCCCAGCTCCGCTTGGTTTAATTTGATTTCTTCAATAATTTGGTATTTTTTCTCTTTTTTTTTGAGCCTAGGGACCCTTTCTGGTTGAGCGTTAGTCTGGCTTGAGAGCCGAGGGTGCTGCCAATTAATTTTTAACCAAAGGGCCATTGTGTTAGCAAAGGGGAAAAAAAAAAGAGAGAGAGAGGAAAAAACCCAACCACCTTCCCTCCCCGTCTAGACCAAATCGCTGTTTTGACGGCGAACCGCAGGCTTTCCCCGCTCCTCCCTAATCCCTGCTCTTGTTTGCCTTCTTCTGCTATAAAACGGGGCAGTGCAGTTGAATTTTTATTGATTTGTTTTACCCACCTTCGAATTCTCGTGCTGTTTCAGCATCTTTAGACCTGCCTAAAAAATTAAAAAGAAAAAAAAAAGGGGGAGCCGTTCTTGGCACGTCCCCCGGGCCAAGGGGGGGTGGCAGGGGGGTTCCAGCCTCCTCATTTTCCAGACAGGACCCCTCTTCTGTGCCATGGGTGGGGGGACAAGGGTGGGCAGGGCTCTTCTGGGCTGCCCGGGGGGGCGAACCCAGCCGGGGTGGACGGGAAGCGGCAGGACCCGCAGTCCTGGCTGCTCATTTCCAGCCCCAAAATGGGTGGGGGGGATTGGACCCCTTTCCCCCCCTACTTTGCAATAGGGTGGAGAGCAGGGAGGGAGGGGAGGCGGCGGGGGAGAGGGTCCCTGCCGCCGGTGCGGGGGAAGGAGCGGGCTGAGGCTTTGAAAACCCGGTATTTTTGGGGTAGAGCGGGGTGGGGGAAGGTCCCTGACGATTGACTTATCTGTTAGAAACTGCGTCTGCGGGCGAGCTCACCAATCCGGGGCGGGCGAAGCTGCTGAGACCATCCCCTGGTGTCAGTTTTAATGGGAAACTTCACTGCTTTGCAGAGGGGGGTGATGTATTTTTTAATATAAAACCTGCAGCCATCACCGCCCCTCCCCGCTCGCTCGGCTCCCAGGAGGTTGGCTCACACCTCTATTTCCAGGCTCCCTATTTTTGGAGGGAGGATTATTTTGGGAAAGCCCTTTGCAGAGGTGAAGCGAGAGCCTGTGGCTGTGTAAAGGCAGGAAAGCCCGTCCCCAGAAATAAAAAATCAAGAGGAGAAATAGTCCTGCGCAGAGCTGACGCCCAGACTGCCCCACTCGAAGCTCCTTGCAGTGCAGCTCCCCTGCAGCCTCTGCAGAGGGGGCCAAAAATTAAATATTATCTATTAAATATTATATTAAATGCAAAAAGGCCGCGGCTCTTCTAGGGAAGTGAAGACGGCCTGGCCTCCAGGATGGGTTTCCTTGCAGAAGGAAAAGCTAGATGACACTAAATACCCAAAGGTTGGGTATTTCTCTGCCTTGCCTCATCGTTCCGGGGGGCCAAAACCGGAGCGGGGGTCCCATTCCCGGGGAAAACCCTCCCAGCACACGCGTGGACCTGGTTGGATTGCACGGGTGGGGGGCAGCAGGCAGAGCAGCCCCTCCCGGCTCTGTCCCCGCTGTGCCGACTCAACCAACTTCTTTTTCCCACCCCACTCCCGCAGGAATTCAAGTTCTTGGCCGGTCGCTGGATGGGGACTCTCCCTCCAGGGCTGTGCTGTGGTGTCCCCAATTTGGGGCTTGCCTGGGGGCATGTCCAGCACAGAGAAAAGCCGAGATTCCCAGGAGGATGGATTTATATGTAGGATTAAATGCCAGGCCGCACTGGACAGTTTAATAATCGGCGGGAATTAATTCTGGCTCTGTCTTTGAGAAAAATGATGGTTTGTGGCACAATCCTCTGTCATTGCGAAGAAGAAAAGAACCCAAACCCCAACAGCACTGGCGGGATTCCCATGGCTGAATGCACCATTCCCAAAATGACTCAGACTGGGAACACGGAGAAAAGGGGAAATTCGGTTCTTTCATAAAATCTATTCATCCAATTTTCCCAATTATAATATATTTTCCCTTCTGGAAATGAGCCTGAGAGAACTGGCTGTTGTAGGAAACCTACAATGGTTAGGCGGGTAGAAGGTATTTTGCAATATTCCCGACACATCCTTAAAAGTACTAAAATACGCCAATTTAAATAGCCATAAATGGGCAATAATTGGAAAAAAATACAGAAAAATATGGAGCAGTGGGATTTTACAGCTTTTGGAAAGCATAAGCATATACCAAAACTTCATACAGGATAAAAAAAAGACCCCAAACCCAACCAAACCTCTACTATGAAACAATCGGAGGGGAAGGGGCATATTTATGAGAGCTCTGAGCCTTTTCCCAGCCACCTCCTGCCCCGACGCTCCCCCCGGGGCCGGGACTGACCTGGGGCGCTTTGCGGAGCCGCAGCCGTGACTGTGAAATTGGGGTGGTTTTCCCCTTTTTATCTCCTTTCTGCCTCCCATCTCCAATTCCAACCGGTTACCCACTTGCTCTCACGACGGGTTTTTGAGTTCCTTAATTAAAACCCCTCACGTTTCTCCTCCAGGGTCTGATTCTGCTCCGCGGTCCCTCGGGGGGACTTTTCCCTTCGTCCTCCTCTTCCCCCAGGGACCGAAGTCCAGACCCGCTTTGCACATTGATCCTGTGGTTCAAACGTCACGCGTGGGTGTTTTCAGCGAGCCAGGGCATAAAACCAGCGTGTGCCCGAGGGGTCCGACCGTGACTATCCCCCCCGACCGTCGGGGCCTCTGCAGCCCTGACCCCGCTCTCTGCACTTGCTCCCCTCTCGTTATCCCCATCACCCTGAGCCGTCGGGGAATTTGGGAGGGGGGAACAGGAAGGATAAACGAGAGCAGGACTTGTAAAGGAAAGCCAGGACTGAGATTTCAGAGTGCCTAGGCTAAAAGGAGTGGTTTTGTGGATATTGGGTGTTACTTTTTTTTTTTCTTTTCTTTTTTTAACGCAAAAATCTGTTGGAAAAGCGTGAAGGAAAAAGCAAATGGATCCCGCGGGCTGCGCTCCACACAGGGAAGAGGGCAGAGATCACTCCTCGGAAAAGACCCTCTCGAAGGGTTTTCTTCTGGAAATACTCGAAGGATGCCAAATGGGCCTCCGAAGGAAGGGCTGGAGAGGGCTCGGGGCGTTATCACCGCCCGAAGGAAGACACAGACGGGACGGACAAAACACAGCCGATAAGCCGGGTGGGGCGAGGGTTTTGCTCCGTTCTACCTCAGGCCAAATCCTGACAATCGCTCCTCGATTTCAGCCAAAGGCTCCTTCCCCTCCTCACCTTGACTGGCTTTATTAAATTTCTTCTCTCTCTGGTTTTGGTGCTGAAGCCCCGCGGCTAAAATCGCTCGGGGCCTCGGGGCGGCGGGTGCCGAGGGCGGGGGACACGCAGTGGATTTTGCCCCATGACACAAATCCCACGAGAAACAGCCCCAAAACGCTGCCAACCCCAAACTCTCTGCCGGCAGGTATTAATGTGCTCCGCCGCCGGTGCTGGAGGCGCCCGGGCCGAGCATCCCTGTCCCGGTCTGGTCGGGGCATCCCCGGTGACACCCCTTGTGCCCCCGGTTCTCAGAAAAACCTTCCTTGTAAGAGTCACTTTACATCTCCCGAGCCTGAAACCCACCAGGTAACAACTTCTTACTACCCGACTCCCAGGACACGGTTTCATTTAATTAATTTTGTAACTCTCCATCCCTTTCCCTCCCGGCTGCCTTTCCCGGTTAGAGACCACTCCGAGTTTAGTGCGAATTTAAAGACTCAAACCTTGCAGCGAGAGCTGATTCACGACCTGGCCTTAAACCACAGGATTTTCAGACGTCTGGAGTTGAACTCTGATTCCAGCCGGGGCGATTTGCGGCTTTTTAAGTCCTGGGGATTCCCACGATGGAGGGGAGAGCCCCTCTGCTCTCTGCAGGAAGGTGCTGAGGCTGGTTGGTCCCAAGGGTTTCCTGGCCCCGGGATATTCCACTCTGCTCCCATGTAGGCCAAGTTGTCCATGCAGAAAAATCCCAACCCAATCCCAGCTTGGAGCAGCTGAAGAAGGGGAAAGTGGCACTGGAAATCCAATCAGGGAAGAAGCACAAGAGCAAATCCATGGCTTAACTCCACTTGAAAGTGGAGGGATGTGAGCCCTCCTCTCCCCCTCACCCACCCGACCCTTGTCCGGGGACCTTCGCCTCTTGGGTTTATGGTTCTTCTCTGTGTAGTGTCAGCATTTCACACCCTTGATGACACAGCCTTCCCTCCTCCGGTCCCTCTGAAGGTTTGGATTCCAAATAGAGCCCCAAAAAAATACTTCTCCAGCTCTGTGATTGCTCCTCATGCCTGGGAGGTGGTGTGGGTCTGCTCCCCCGTCCACTGTAAGGAAACAAAATAAAACTAAAAGGCCCCAAAATCAAAAGGTGAGTCACAAGAGCAAAATGAGACCGTGGATCCCAGCAGAAAACTCGGCATCTCTCCCCTCTGACAGAGCCAAAGCAAGTTGTGGCACCATCCTGAAACCATTTAATTCACATCCATGGGAGATAAGGGCCTTTTAAGGTCTCTTCTCCCTACCCCACCCCCAGAGCCACTACCCCTCATATATTATTTTTACTAATGTGCTGGGATTTTTTTTTCTTTTCCTTTCTTGGTGGAGGAGGGATTTGTGCAGCCAGATTGGAGGAATTTAGGGGGAGAGAGAGAGAGAGAGATCCCCCTGTTGACTAGAGAGATGTTGTTCTTGGGATTAGAGACGTCTGACCTTGAAGGTCGCAGGTCACGGTCTTGAATAAGGAGCAGGAGTGCGAGGCTGGGATTGAAACTTGAGGTGTGTCTGCTGGAGATCACAAGGAAAAGTCTTCCAAACAAAGAGGAATGCCTCGATCAGGGTGAGAAAAGACAACTTCCCCAAGAATTATGGGCTCCTTCCGGATGGCTGCATACCTGCAGACCCCCCAAAGGATGCTCTGCAGCTGAGGGAGGGGAGAAAGGAGGGGAGAAAGGAGGGGCAGGATGGCTGGAGCCAGAAGGCCCCATTATTTATTACTATTTGCATTCTGGGTAGGCCCAGAGGCCCCAGTGCTGGCAGTTTTATGAAGAAAATCCAGACAGAACATCCCACCATTGGGGGAGCCTTGAGGTGGAGGGTAGGGAGCAAGGAGGCTGCCCAGAAGCATCTCTGTAGGAAGGGAAGGGAGGAAGAGAACCCCCTCGAAGGGCAGGGAAATAACACAGAGGAACAGCAGCAGATTGGATCTTGACTCTGTGTCCAACACAACTGTGAAATTCTCTATGAGATCCCACAGAGTTCTGGGCAGTCAGGCAGAGCTTTGTGCCTCAGTTTTTCCCCAGGAATACCAGCCAGAGGAGCAAAGAACACTTCAAACCATGGTTTAGGGCAGACAGGGTAGGACAGTCCACAGAAATCTAGTTTCTCTGCTGGCATGTCCATTCAGAGGAGGAAAATAACATATTTAGTGGCCCAGAGGCATCAGATGGAGGTTTGTCCATGTGTCCTGCTGTGTCTCTGTGCTCAGGCTGTGCCTTGCTCTGTCCAGGGAATGAGATGTGGGTGGTGAGAGCAGGATCGTGGCACAGTCCTGTTGATACTCCCTGCTGAAGTCCTGCACATCCCACCAAAACCAACCAGCACTGCTGCCAACACATCCCTTTGGCAACTCCACACATCAAAAAATCCACGTTCAGAATGTATCCAGGAATGAAGAACACCACAAAGGGTTTGAAGATGCAGGACCTTCAAAGGACCTGTAGTAAAACTCCACAATGCGATGCTTAAGCTCATCCTTATTGCCTTTTCCTCCTCGTTTTCAGGCGTGGTGGTCGGGAAGGGATGGGACAGGGCTGGGATGGGAGCAGCCCCCTGCCCCGGGAGCGACCCTGAGCAACGCTAGAGGGAGCCCCGGGCTCAATTAATTAACGAGAGAGAATTAACCGAGTGGGAAAAACACTGGAGCTGGGAGAGAAAAGGAGAATTCATTCACCTGAGTTATTATTGGCATCTCCAGCTGCATTTATATATTAAAAAAACCCTCTCTGTGCATAGCAACGAGGTGCCACTAACCCAAAACACAGCAAAGGAAAAGCTTTGTGTGTTTGTGATCTGATTTGGGCTCTAATTGGGTTAAATGGCTGTCAGATCCACCTTCCCCTCACCTACATGTTTATTCTTTGCTTCGAAGCCTTTGAGGGAAAGGAAAAAGCATCAATCTCTCTCTATTTGAAGTGACTCTGGAGGAAGGGGAAATGTAAGAAATAAATGTTAAGGGGTTTTATGTTTTCCAGCCTGGGCCAGCCACAAATTTGTGCCCAGTGGGGTCAGAGAGGAGCTGCTCTAGGAAGGACCCCAGCTCTGATCCAGAGCCTGCCACATTCAGTGTGATCACAGCCAAGAGGCCATGGGTGAGGTCACAGAGACTGTGGGCACCCGTGGGTGCAGTCTGAGCAGCCACAGCAGGCCCTCTGGATTTTGGGGTCTTTTTAGGGTGTTGTCTGCATAAAGCAGGGTCTGTAGAACCACCCTGAGCCCCAGCTTTGGTTCCCCCCTCACCTTCCTCCCTCTGCAGCCTTCCCTGCCCAGTGCAGAGCTCTGCTGCAGGACCAAAGCCTCCTGAAGGCAGTGAGGGATTTTCAGGGGTCATAGCAGAATAAAAAGAGCCCTGATGTGAGGGGAAAAGGGAAGGAAACCCCAAAATAGATCCCCATGGTGTGGTGGAAGTGCTGGAGCTGTGTGGTGGGTGAGTTCAGACTTGAGTGTGAGCAGAACTGAACCAAAAGGGAGCTTGGAAGAAATGAGGTCATAAAAGCCGCTGTTGGACTTATTTATTATCATTTTAATGTTATTAGCATCCCATTCAGTGGCTCTTTGGAGAATAAAACTCTGATATTGTGTATTTATCTTGACAAAAATCAACCAACCTTAATAAAAATGAATTACTCGCTAAAGAAAATAGGGGAATCAAACCTTTTTGAAGTTTTATATTGTCTATTTAATTAACCACTCTAATATTGCCTAAGCCTGTGGGGGGGGGGAAGCTAGAAAGCAGCAGAAATTATGTCAAGGCTTTGCTGTATGCCATGTCCTAGGTGTAAATAATGCTCCTGTTAATTTAAAACCAGGCCTGTCTTTATGACTTCACTGCACTCCCATTAGCTCTGCCTTTATACAGTGTCATGGGTGCAAATAGATTGGGTTGAAAACTTCCCCCAGAGCCACTTTAAAGTGACTTCTAATCTTTCCCTTTAGTGGCGTTAATTCAACTTCACAAGAGTGTTTGAAGGACCATTAGGCAGAGAAATGGACCTTCTCTCCTGCTGGTGCCCTTATCCAAATAGCAACATTAAAAAAAACAACCCTGTTTCATATCAGGCCAAGTCTCTGGGGCCCAGGGGAGCAGCTGAAGGAGATGTGGGCTTCATTTTTTATGAGACTTAAATACATAAAGGATTTATGCTTTGCGTTTCTGTATCACTGCCCCGTGGAGGTCTCCAAGCACCTTGGGAACCTCCTGGCTCAGCACAGGCAGGAGTGGCAGCAGCTGCTGGAAATGGGGACAGGGAAAGTGCTGGGGACACAGGCAGAGGAAAAGCCACAGAATCACAGAATCGTTTGGGTTGGAGAAGATCTCCAAGATCCTCAAGTCCAAACTTTGACCAATCTCTACCTTTTCAACCAGACCAGAGCACTGAGTGGCACATCCAGTCGTTCCTTGGACACCTTCAGGGATGGGGACTCTCTCATGAGTCCTGTTTATGATTTGGGCTTCTGTGTCCTCCTGTAGCAACGAGTTCTGCTGCATTTGGTGAGAAACTACTTGTCCATGCTTTGAACCAGAGGGTAAATATTTCCCTGGACCATTCCCTTCGCCTTCCAGGCTGGGACAGACTCTCCCATCCTCCATCTCAACCATCTCCCTGTTTCTGGCAGCTCAGTCAGCAATAGATGGTCATCACCTCAGTTTTTTGATGGAGAAAATCCTCTACCACAGGACGGTGGGACCCAGGAGAGCCAAAATGTCCCTGGGATGTGGCAGGTGCAGGGATTACAGCCCGAAAAGAAGGACTGCAAGGTCGAGGGATGTGACTTTCTCGGGTCCTCCAGGAGAGGGCAATCCCCGGCTGGAACTGAGCTCAGAATCTCTGCTTCGAGAGAGATGCTTGGGAGGATTTTCCTCTTTCGCTGCTCCTTCTAAGCAAAAGCTCAAATTACTGTGATGGAGGAAGGTTGTAAAATGGGAAACACAGATGGGGGAACTTCTGGGGAGTGTAAGTTTGGGGTAGCCAGTGTTTCTTTACATCAGCCTGGCTCTACAAAGAGGGAAAAGCAGAGTTCAAAACAAAGCAGAGTTTCTTTGGAATCAGTCAGAACTTTATGCTGAGTGATCCAATCACAAACATATCTCACCATTTATTTATTTTCATCAGGTTTGTGTCGAATTTATCTTCTTTAGGCTTTTTTTAATTATTTTTTTTAACCCCAGACAGAAGATTCAAGCAGCTCTAGGTCCCTCTTCCTCGACCTCCTCCAAATACTTGATTTTCAGCACACACACTCTTTATTTACACAATACACTCTCACACCAGCAAATAGACTCTGCCCTGAGGAGGCAGCCGGGTGAGCAAAACCCTGGCAAATTTAATTCCAACTTTGATTCTGTATCACTGAGTAACAAATCAGCCTCTTCTCTGCCTGAGTTCCCCCAGCTGCACAATAAGGCTCCTGAAACTGCAACATTTTGCAAGATGCCACATTGCAGAAGCCAGGAATTAAACCTAATTTTTTTCAGATGTCCTCTTTCCTAAGAGGGCGGTGAAGATCCAAGCCAGTATTTCAAATATGTTTTACTGTGCATGTGAGAGGTGTCTCGTGTTTTAGTGAAGCTGCCTTAACTTTGCACTCAAAGGTGTCCAGGAGCTGGTAGGAGGGGAAGGTGGGGAGAGGAAAGGGGGTCAAAATGCTTCTGAGTAAAGTCATAACCCTCTCAAGGAGGGCTGCTCATCACCTCAGCAATTTCCCAGCTACTTCCAGGGAGAAGCTTTGGGCAACCTAATGTACCAGAATTGGAAGGGAAGTGTGCATCCCACCAGGCCACTTCATCCCGGTGAGGGTGTGTGGCTCAGCAAAAGAGTATCTGGAAAATAAATGACCAAAACCTTGTTACAATAGTCCTTGAACCATCCTGTCTCTTGCTAACTGTTAACTACATGAAAAAAAAGCAGGAATGAGGAAAAAAACCACTCAAGCCTGGGAGAACTGGAATGCGGAGCTTTTTTGGCACAAGCTGAGCAGGAGAAGTTTCCAGAAGAAACAACATGAGTGAGAGGATTATTACGAAAGGCCAGAGTGTCAAATCTGTGCTGGGAGTTAAAAGGAGCCCATAAAATCCACTCACCAGAAATGGAGCCAGAGCAAGGTCTGGAGTTAACTCCTTAAAGTCTACAAAAGAGCGATAACCATCGGGAGTGACTTTCTTTCTGTGAGGTGCAGACTCTGGGCAAAGTCCCATCTTAGCCATCACCCAGAAAGCTATAAAGAGGAAAAAAGCAGATCAAGCAGGTTGATGAGTGTTTTATGCAATGCAATAAATCCAATGTCCAGAGCAGCTTTCTAATTTAAACTTCCCTTTCGTAGTCACATATCACAATTCTTTCAAAAAATTAAAGAGAATCAGAACAATATCATCTGATAATATTATAAAAATGCAAACCATATGCACCTAATTTCACCATCATTATTAATAAAAATTATTGCACTGCCATTGCTGTGTGAGGCCAAATCATACAGGCAACATGCAAACTGATTGCAAAGTAGGAAAGAAAGAAATCCCAATCGCTTTCTATTTTTCCCCCAGTTCAAACCCTTTGCAAACTCTGAGCAGTGAATCCCTGCAAGCTGCACAGCAATTTCTCCTCTTCTGTATAAATGCAATGAGACCTTGCAGATATTTAAATACATTTCTGAAGGAGTCTAAAGATGAATTTCAGGGCACTGCTTAAATAATGTGTGAAAGCTGGGGCAAGACTGGAGTGTGTTGTGCTCTTCGATTTCATGGTGGACAGGACAGGAAACGGTGAGTTTAGTTCACATCTACTATTTATGTTATCCATTTTCAATGACTTTGTATTTGCAAGGGACAGAAATGGTGGCTTTGGAGTCCAAAGGTGGTGGGAGATCTCTGATTATGGGTAGGAACAAGGTAAAACAGAGATCATGTGGTGAGCTGAGCCCGGGACTCCGACCTTCTTCCTTAGAGCCCTCAGCTCCTGCTTTCCTTGCAGAATGCCTTTATTGCCCTCTGATCCCAAGAGGCAGGAGCAGCTGATTAGCAGGTTACAGACCAGCCCCAGCCTGTCCTCACTTCCCCTTCTGCTCTGGCCTTTGGATCCCGAGCCTGCCCTCCAAATGTGCTGGGAGGGAGCAGGAGGCAGGACCCGACTGCAGAGTCCTGCCCTCCGTGCCCAGCTTTGGCTCTTCCACACCCATCAGGGAACGGGGGAGAAGCAGCAGAGTCTGGGAGAGGATGAGTTGCTGATTTGAGTTGCAGGTAATTCGGTTCTGTTTGGATCACCGGTGTTCAGAGGCGTTTTGGGGGACGGAAGAAAGCATGTGGCCAACGTTTTCAGAAGATTTTGGAGGCTCCCCTTAGATGGCAGGTGTTCAGCCAGAAGAAGTTGCTCCAGTTCAACACACACCAGAACAAATATCGTGCCTCCAACTCCGAGAGTCAGAGCTTAAAGGGAAAATCAAACTGAGATGCTTTGAAAAGACAGAAACAAGTGTAACACGGAAGCAAAGGCAAACTAATGAAAGTCAGAATGAATTTATGAGGCACCTTAATGAAACACGTGGACACGCAGAGGATGAATCCATGATGTTGAAGCTTTTAAGTCGGCAGATAGCATGGAGCTCACATGATTGGAAAGGCAATAAATTTCCTTGCAAATGGACAAGATCATGTTTGCACAGAGAAAACCTTTGCCCAAAGCAAGCGTGTGTGGTTAGTGAGAGATTCAATCGGGCTATTTAATGCCAGTTGCACAACTGGGGCGTTCAAAGGCTTGTACTCTGTTCTCTCAAAGGCTGCACCCCTTAAATGGTAACATTTATGCATTAAAGTGGAGCAGCTTTGCTCTGCCCGACAGATGGGACTTGTTCCTTTGAGGAGGAAGATCACAGGGAAAATGATAAACAAGTCATGTCCCACTCCATACCCGTAATGACAGAACACAGATAATAAATGTTACTTTTCCCTTAATTGCCCAGAAAACTCTCACACGATGCACAGGCACGTGGGACGTGGCAGGATCGGGAGCTCTGAGCCCCTGCCCATGACGGGGCTCGGATCTGCTCCCGCACCAAGCCAGGGACCACCCCGGTGTCAGCGGGGTCTGCCGGGCCGGGCATCCCACCCAGCCGGGGCCGGCAGCACCGCGGAGAGCTCCGCACCCCCGGCCCCGACGGGGCGGCTCGGGCACGGAAACCCCCGCGCTTCAACCCATCTCCACATATTTGCATTTTTATATATATACAGACTTGTATAAGAATCATCCCGTCTGGGCATTGACATCCAGAGGTTTTCCAGAGCTCTGGGTAACAGCAAAGCTCCTCCAAATCCCTCCAAGCAGGGCTTGGGTTCTCCCTTTCTCGTGACCTTTAGGGCTTCTTCTTTTCCAAATCAACCCTCTGAAATAAGTCCACAATGAGGGGCTGATTCCCCTCTCTGTGGCAGGCAGCAAACGCTAAGGATGGGTATGATGAGCAAGAGCTGTGCTGGTTGTGAATCCTCATGAATCCACAATCCTCCCCGCCCTGTGTCCCACCACGCTCTCCTGAAGCAACACAGACACTTCCTAAGTGCAGGTTTTGGGGCTGGTACTTTGCTTTTCGCCCTTGCATTTATCTATTTGCAGCCACCCCTGCAACCCAGAAGTCACCGTGCACCACAAATTAAATTCCAAGAGTAAAGTAACGCCACCAACTCGAATTACGAATGTAAAATGAAGCGACTAATAATAAAAATTATTCACATACCATCAGCAAAATTTAACGCAAAGGGGTGGAAGGAATAAATTATCCAGAAGAGGAGGGGGAAATCTGGAAGATAAGGAGTAAAATAAAGGCGCTGCGATGTATTTGTGCTTTCTACAAGCTCACCTGGTGCGTCTGCAAAGGCGCAGGAGGGAATTGTTGCCTGCGAAGACCCTGCATGAGCGGCACAAGCGGCTCCGCTTCCCTCTGCTGCCTTTAAGATACATTTTCCTGCAGCCAAGCTCTGAAAAATCGCAAATGTCTTTGTTTACAAGCCAAACAGATGGAAAATTACCAAATAAGCAGCGGGTTTGTGCAAAGAAGAAACGTCGGGGTTTGTTTTATTTTATTTTATGTCCCACAGCTACAATCACAACTTTCTGTAAACCAGAAATTGAGGATGACGCAGAGCGGAGTGAGAAGAATTCAACTCCTCTTTACCTTTCACTTCGCATCGTCGAAAGTCTCTTGGCTTTTCCAGGAGAAATTTGGGGCTGCGGGACCCTCCTTATCTTCACTTACAACTTTCTATTGTTATTTAACTACCTGTATCCGATTCGCTTTCCTCGTCTTCAGTCAAACAGCGAACAAAGAAAAGCCTCACACACACAGAGAACCCGGTATGGATAATTTAATTGACCCGGCGGGAAGTGTAACTGCAAATAGAGGCGAATAATAATTTGTAGCCTAAAAACTCAGTGTCTGGAGCCAGGGAGAGATTTGTTTCGGATTCGGCAAGAATAATAGCGACTGTGGGTGGGGATTAATGCAACATTTTCTGCGGGGAAATGTTATAATAAGAGCAGGAATACTTTTACAGAAATATTTTCGAGGTTGAAATCTGCATTTGGTGAAATCGCTCCCCCGACAGAATGTTATATCTCGCCGATATTATTTTTAAATGCCTCATTACTATTTGCTGTGTGTTCACGTAAAAAAAGAATTAAGAAAGAAATCGAAAACAACAAAAATAGAGAGGGTTTTACAGAGCTTTTGCAAATGTGCAGTCGCAGTAGGGCCACCCCGATTTTAAGGGTTTCCCATCAAAATGGCAAGCGGGGCTTTGGGTTACGAGTTTTTAGGATGAGAGTTAAATATTGCAGAGTTGTCGTTGTCCAAAATAAATTAAAATCGGCATTACCTGGCAGTTTTGCCGTGGTAATAAATTAGGGTTTGGGGGATTTTTTATTTCTGCCTTTATTAGTTTGGTTTTTTCTGCTGCCTTTATTAGTTTCCTTCCCTTGGCAAGAAAATAAAACTGAACGGGTTCTTGTCCTTCTAAACGTCCCCAACCACAATCCCGGGGTTTTTTGGTGGCGGGGACTGGCTGGGTCGCACCTTCCCATCTGATGGGTGTCCCCACGCTGCCACAGCCACCTCAAACTCTTGTCCTAAAGGCAAGAAAACTTCTCGTGGCACCTTCCCGGTCCTTTCTGGCCTCGGGTCTCTTCCCGGGAATTTTATTCTCGCTGCCTCCTGCCCCTCCATGCCGGGATGTGGCTTTGCCGTCGGATTTCTCTGTCGGGGAACAGGAGCTTAGGGGCTTGAGGGGGGTTAAAGTAATGAATTTATTAATACATCATCCCCAATCCTTTTCCCTGTCCCTGTCTCCTTTCAAGGAAAACGTCCCCCCTTTTTCCCTCTCCTCGGAGCATCGGGACGGGGGGTGGGATTGTGGATTTACGATCCGTCCCGTTGGAAACCGAAGCACCGGGATTTACTGTAAAACGTCGCGGCGGCCTTTCCCGGAGGGGACTCGAGGCGACAAAGTCTGAGAATGTCACTTAGCCAGAGTTTGTCGCCAAAAAAAAAAACCCCGTGCTCTTGTTCGGGCGGCGATAAATTTCCCCTCTGGCACGGAGCAAATTGAACCGCGGCGGGGAGGACAGAGGGGGGTCCCGGCAGGGCAGGGAAGAGCTCAGGTTTGCAGCCCCTCTCGGTTCTCCGGAGCTTTTTCCTTGGGGAGCAGATCCAGCTCCCCAACAGACCCCCTCCTCGGTGAGAAGGTTGCCCTGGTGCTGGGAACCCCTCGGTTTTAGGGGGATGAGGGATTTTGATTTATACCCAAAGCATTGTTGGGTTGAATTATTCTTCCTGAGAGGGGAAAAGGGACAAGCATCCCTTGTCCAGAGCATGGGAGGGGACACAGACCCTTGGGGTGGACTCAACCCCCTCTGAATCATCCTGGGGCTCCATCATGTAGAGGACCCTTTTCTCTTGGGGAGTTCAAAGGCAAAGTGATCAGCAAGAGCGAAAAATGCTTTGGCATGAGGGGAGAGAGCAGAGAAAGCAGTGTCTGCAAATTCCCTCCAATAATTTTGGTATCTCACTTCTTGCATTTGGTATTTGCAGCAAAAGAAAAAGTAAAACAAACAAATGAAGGAGGAAAAGTGCAAATTCCCACTGACTGTGGTGTGTTCTAATTTTTGAGACCAAACAGGGAGATGTGAAGTTAAAAAAACACCAATCAAACAGATCTGACTGAACAGAGAACCCTAATTCCTAACTTATTCCTCCTTCCTTCCATGCAAGCCTGCTCTTGGAGGTGGCCACACATCACAGTGGAGTCGTGGAACCCCAGGGAACTGGAGCTGGGCATGTCAGACCTGTACCCAGCCCCAGTGATGCAGCTCTGCTCAGGGCAAGGGCTGCAGAGAACAAAGCCAGGGCCATCCCTGCCCTAATTCCTGCATCAAAGGGGGGAATAAAGTGCTTTTCTCAGAGTCTGTGTCTAGAAATTCCACGTGTTAAATCAGTCCTGGTGACCCTGCCCTGCATCATCCTGGTGAGACAGGAAGAGCCATTGTCAAATTGGCCTTTTCCTCTTGAGGTCTGAGAGAGGATTTGAGGAAGCTGGTTAAAGGGAACAGTTAAAAAAGGTTTGGATTTTGGGAGAGAAGAGCCCTCTGAGGTGGACAGACCTGCAGCCTCCCAGTGGCCTGGTCCGTGGTGGGGACATTCTTCGTGCTCTAGCAATAAAATTGCTCCTCTTGCAGCCTTTTCCTCAACTCTGCTGCCATCCAGGCTGGATGACCCCAAGGTTTGCCATGTTTCAGGCCTGCTGCTGGCAAACGAGCTGGATTTGAGGCAGATTTAAGAGGATTTCTTTGCAATTCAGGCTATAAATGACATTGGCCCTTACACAGCAAAGTTCCACAGAGATCTCTGTGTAGTTTACAACGGCTGTGAGAGGTGGATATAAAATTAGAGATGATGGTAAAGCCAGAAGTGCAAGTCAAACCTCTCAAGTCCCAGGGTAGTACCCAACCACCAGGCTCTTGGGTCTCCTGAAATACATTAATTCCTTTACAGCAGAAGCTGTAAACGAAATGCAAACCAAATCTTGGGATTTTTATTTCAAGTGCTCAGTCTTGGGCTTTGAATCCATGCTGAGAGCAGAGACAAGCCAACATTTATTTTTGTCTTTGAGAAATCCAAGTCCTGAATGTTCCCCTTTTCTTCTAAAACTTGGGTGGGGAAGGGGAAGAACCGCCTTGATTCTGGGAAGTATTTTGATAGAGTAGCTACAGTCACACTCAAAACCTCAAATTATTTTATTAGTGAGATTTCCTAATTCAATATTTTACCTTTTTATGGAATATTAAGATGTGGAGCACAGACAAAGGTAATGGCAACAGTGGCATATGACAGATTCCAAAGCTTTCAGTGCATTTTCAGCTCTGCTCCATCCATATTCCATTGTTTCATGTGTCTGTGTAGCCCTAGGTTTAGTGGAATGTGCCTGTATGATGGTTGAGCACAGATGTAGGAAAAGACTGCCAAAAGCACTCCAAGAAAGGACATGGGACTGGCAATAAATAGAGCTGCATCAGCAGGAATGGAGGCTATGAGCCCTGGAATCTCATTCCAGATTTCACATCCTCTATGGACTGATGGTGATGGGGAACTTGGGAGAGGGACAGGAAACTGGGTGGCTGGTGTCCCAACACCAGCAGCTCAGGCAGAGGCTCAGTGTTTGATTTAGCAACATAAAGAGAGCAAGTGGGAAATCAGGAGTAAAAAAGTGAAAGTGGTTCAATGGCTTGTGTTGAAAAACACAATGGTTTGTGTTGAAAAACCCCATCTCCACTGATTTACAGCGATGGGGGCTTGGCCAGGGGCACAGAAAGCTCCGTGCAGATGGGTTGGGAGAACTGCAATTCCCACGTGTCCACAAAGCAGCCAAATTCAGCCTGAAGAGGTAAAGCAGAAAAAGCATAACCGTAAGGTAAAGTGCTCTCACACTTCACCATCAGCTCTCCACACTCAGGGCACAAAGAAGGGCTTGTTATGCCCAACTCTCCCTTTCCTCTCAGGCCTGGGAATGTGCTGGGCTCTGGGAATGAGCTTTATCCCTTTTTTCATTTGCACTGAGCTGAGTCACTGTGGAGGAAAAGCCCATTTGTTAATGAGAACAAAGTGATAAGGTTGAGAGGAGAATCTCTCTGATTGCCAGTTAAAAACACACACTGATTTCCCCGAGGTTCCTCCAAAAGCCCCAGCTGAGATTCCCAGCCTTGGGCGCCTCCTCAGCCGCCTCCTCCCCTGCCAGTGGAGCGCAGGGCACCAGCCTGCTTGGCTCCAGCCATGCCCAGCCCATCTGGATGGCAAAGAGGAGAGTCTGGCCTTCCCCTCCCTGCAATGGGCTGTGCAGGGTGCCCACAAACACCCCCTGCCTCCAGTGCCTGCCCAGACTGCAGACAGAGCCAGAAGGGACCATAAAGCTTAAGGTGTGTGATTTTTATGCAAACATTTATTTAGATGCCGGTTCTTTGGTCTGTTCCAGACTCTGAACCTGGGGCACGTTTGCTGCTGTGAGCAAACCTTCACGTTTCCTTGAAAACCCTCCTAAATTATGGGGCACTCAGGGCTGAGTGAGGGAGTTCATGGAAGTAGAAATAGAAAAAAACAAGGGTCTTTATCAGACATGGCAACATACATTAACCAGGGATTCCCATAAAAGTACCACTGACCTTCCTTTGCTTGTGCAAATCATGTCTGAGGAGCTGCAACACCTCAATGCTCGTTTCCCCTTTACACAAAAGCACTTTTTCGTTTAATGTTGGTGGGGAGGAGGGTCCCAGGGCTGGGCAAGGAAGATCCCAGGGCTGGGAAAAGAAACACCCAGGGCTAGGCAAAGAAAGACCCAGGGCTGGGCAAACACGCTGCTGGAGACGGGAAAATTGTTTCTGTTGGTTGTGGAAAAATACACAGCAGAATAAATAACTAAATATACGTAAATATTCTAAACAATCTGAAAAATATCTCTTCTGCTGCCTGAATTCTTGGAGGGGAAAATAGGAGCAAAGTAATTGTTTAGGACCATCTCTATAAGAATCATATCTTTCCAGGAAAATTACGTGAGCTCTGGGAGAGGCAGATATATTTAAAAATTACAATATTCAAAACGATTTTCAAGAAGTGCAGAGATGTTAAACACTGTTTTATAATCTTGGGGGAGATAGATGGTCGTTGCAAAAAGGGTGAGCCTTCAAATGACAGGAAACTCACCCCAACCTGCCATGTAATTCAGCAGAGGAATTTTAACAAGAAGCACCTGCCTGTCTCTTCTAGCTCAGCTCTGGCCTTTATGGCTTTACACACATTGTTAAATTTAATCAAGCACATCAGTTTACATATTGCTTCTAATGATTAAACTCTCTATGGCTGTTTTTTACATATAGCTGAAGGTGGGGAGGTGTATTAAAAATCTTTAAAAATTATCAGACAGACACAAACCTGTGGGTCGTTTGCCTGCTGTGCCCTGAAGCAGAAACTTGGATATTCTCAGCATCCAAGAGTTCATGCAGCTCTTGAGGAATATCAGAGGGGAGAAATGATGAGATGGTAAAGATATTCGATTTAACAGCTGATCTGTGCTCTGTGTCTGTGTGACAAGAGTAGAAACATCAGCCCACACGGTCCCCTGGGCAGCCCAGCCCCAATGCTGGGGCTGCTGGAAGAGCAGCACACGTGTGTTTGCCACCACGTATTTCACGTTCAGAGGGTGAGGAAATATTTTGAATTAACTAATATTCTCCAGGGTTAAAAAACAAGCATAAAAAAAAATGGGAGGAAATTAGTGTTGGAGGAAGGAGGGGAAGGAAGGATGGATGCAGCCTGGAAATTCCCTGGCACAAAAAGGATGTCACAGACCCCCCAGCACTGAGGGTGCTGGACTCACTGCCTGGGCACTCTGCATAGGGCTGCTTCATGTGTAGCAGGGCCCAGCACATCCCAAATACACCCTCACTGAGCTCCATGGCTTTAATCTCTTCCTATTTTCCTTTGCTCTGCATTCCCAGATATCCAGAAAACCACCACCAAATTCCTCTTCCATCGCAGCAAAATGTCATGGTGGATAAAGAGAACAAGTCGTGGAGCTGTGAATTCCTCCTTCTTTCTCAGCTGTCTGGCTCGGCCTCGCCTTCACAGGCCCACGGGGACCATTTCTGGGGGCACATCTGAAAGAACACAGGAGCACATGATCCTTCAGCTATTGCAGGCCACGGATCTCTGGTCCATCTGAAAGACATTGCCTTAACAGGCCACTGCCTGCACTGGGCAGATGGAGGGAAGAGCCAGGGAAATTCATGGAACAGGGAATCTCAGTTGCTGTAGGAGGAAGCAAGAGCATGAAATGATAGTTCCAGTCTCCTCTGTGCCCAACCTGAGCAGGTTGCTTTGAACTTTAACAAACACAAGGACTGCACAATCTTGCTGATGCACTTTAGGGGAATTGCTATTGATTTACATCAGTGTAAGCCCAGCAGATGAAGAGAGAGGTGGGGTGAGGTGCGTGGAAGGAAAGGGTCACCCTCCTCCTCCTCAGGGCTGTGTGTGCTCAGCAAGGACAAATGTGCTGCACCTCGACACAGCCCTGGCTTTGGAGGGTGGATTTAGAACCATAAAGAGTCATGGAGTGGTTTGGGTTGGAAAGGACCTTGAAGATCATCTCATTCCACCCCCTGCCATGGGCAGGGACACTTTCCATAGCCCAGGGTGCTCCAAGCCCCATCCAACCTGGCCTTGGACACTCCCAGGGATGGGGCAGACACAGCTTCGCTACCCAACCTGTGCCAGAGCCCCCCCATTCTCACAGGGAAGAATTTTGAGCTTCTACCCTGGCAAAAGCTGGAAGCTGTTGGTCCTGGAGCTCCCAACACTGACTGAGCCCCCTCATGCAGGATAAATGCCATTTAATATGATTTGGTTACATTCCACTTCCTGCCTTTCTTGCCTCGTGTGTTAGACTGCTCAAACCCAGAATACGTGAGAAAATACTGCTATTTTTTTCCCATGAAAGCCAATGCAATACTTATGATAATCTTTATAAAAAGTGTGTTCCTGGCTTTGTGTGTGGATGTGGATGTGTGTGCAGGTACCCAAAACACACCTGCTGAACAAAAGAAAACTTCTTTTACTTCATTTCTTTAATTTGGGATGGGAAGAGCAAGATGAAGACATATAGTTAATTTAATATATTAAAGACAATTCTTTTTTTCAGGAAGAGATTTCTTCCAACTAGCATTTTCCTGATGGGATTTTCCAAGCCAGAAATATTTTCCTCTCCCTCATCTGCTGCTCTTCACGTGTGCAATGACCATCCCAGCAACCTCAGTCATTTCTACCCATCATGACCATCGTGGCTGAGTGTGGAGTTTTAAGACATATTAAGCTCCTGTGTCTCATTCACCTGCCTAAAGCAGCCACAGAAATATCCTGGTAAACGGAGACTTTAATGAGGGAATGAAGCAGGAATTCCAGGTTATTTCATTTTTTAAATAAATTATTGAGTGTTGCTGAAACATATTTGCAAACCCTGATTTGTCTCTGTTTCCATCCCTCCAATTTCCATCCCTTTCCACCATTCCAGTGCATTCCTGATGGCTTCAGGGCTATGCCAGGACGAGTTGGGGCTGGATTTTGTAAATCAAATGTTTCTGATACTCTGATAAATGGTCTGGATGTGAGTTTCTTATGGCCACTGCACACCCCAAGTGTTCTGTCCCTCAGTGCCCCAACCTCATACCTATGCATTGCTGGGGAATTACTGCCATTAAAAAGCAACAGATCCTTTAATTCCGTTGTTTTATGCGAGTGAAGATAAGCATCGCTGGGATTTTCTTTCCCTTCTCCGTGCTAAAAGCCCCATAATCTCATAAGAACCAGCGTACTGATTGCCACGTACTTTTCTTCATTAGGTACTACCATTCCTGTGGCCATACAGAGAGACTTTAATACATCAATTAAAAGCAAGGGGGTTTATCATCAAATAAAATAATGATTAATATTTTTTTTTTTTTTAGTCTTGGGTATTTAGAGAAAAGAAACCCCCAACTGATAACTGCAAAAGATCTGTCGGGTGAAGGGCACAGGAGACACTCGCGGGGTGAGCTCGGGTGCAGCCAAGACTTCTCTCTTTCTAGGTAAAATTGTGGTTTAAAAGTGGGGTTTTTCCCCTTCTCGCTTCGTGGGGGCCGCGGCCGCTCCCGGCGGGTCTGGTGCGGCATCTCCCGTGGGGTGAAGGTGGCGGGACCGACCAAAAAGGGGCTTTTCTCCCTCATTTCACCACCGGGCTCTGGTTACTCCTCCCGCTCGATGCAGAGCAGGAAGAATCGCCTCTTTCTTACAGTTTTTCGCACTCAAGTTGATGGGGAAGAGGGGGATGAAGGCTGAGGGATGAGGCGAAATGCAAATGGGCAGCCTCGCGTTTCTGGGTGTTCATTTAGCGTCTTTTAAAGAAAAAAAAAAAAAAGAAAGGAAAAAAAAAAGTGTTTACTCGTCAGAATAAAGCCAAATCGGTGCTTGAAAGGAATTGAAAAGAGCCCCTTTTTCTCCGGCTTTGGGTTGCAAGAGAAACTCGCGGCCGGATCTATAATGCGGATATTTCACAGTCTTCCAGTGGACATTAACATTCAGCACACGGCTCCCTGCAGCACGAATGAAATGGGTTTGGGTGGCAATGAACGAAACCCCATTAGAAAACCATGACTGTATTAAATTTCAGCTCGGAAAATTGAAATATTTCTCACTTGGACGCTTAGTTCTGCAGATCAGAGCAAAAACCGCACCGAGAAGGCGCTTTAGTTGTTGCCCAGGGAATATTTTATCCCGGTGGCACTTCCAGAGTGGAGTGAGACCCATCAATGGCGAGGCTGCTGCAAACAATAAACCTGCTTCATGTTTTGGGGTTTTGGGGGGGTTTTAAAAATCTTTAATTTTATGAAAAGCAATTAAGTGATCTAGCAGAGAAAGAAAACATTGATTCGGGTGGAAAATTAATTTTATTGTGCCTTTGTGCAGAGTGTAACACTGATATATGGAGGAGGCATTACCCTGGCAGGGCTTGAGAAGAACGAATTTAATTTTAAATTTATTGGATGTAACTACAACGAGGACTTCTCCTATTTTGTTTACAGGTCTAAAATTACAAGGTGATGTAGAGCAGCTCACACGCTCAGAGTTCAGGTCGTTTTAGAGCTTGAAAAAATAATAGCAATAAAAAATTCGAAAAGACAGAGAGGGAGAGAGGAGGAACTCCCTTCTGCATATATAAAATGAAATATTGTATCTCAGTTTTGGATTCAAATTAAGAGACAAACGGAGTGAGGACGTAAAAAAAATGTACCTTTGATTCTGCTGGAGGAGAAGAAGGGAAAGACAGAGCAGTCTGAGGTCCCTGTTAATGACATCCCGCCAAGATGCTTGTAAGACCCAAGAATGTTTACAACATGGGCTCAAGTTCAATGACAAAATCCTTTGAAGGGGAAAGGGGAGGAAAAGAGGGGAAAAAAGCAGCCCAGACACTTTGTGCAGTGGGCATGAACTTGAACAAAAGAAAGGAGTCAAAGGCTGGGAACGGGGGGAGGCGTGAAGGAAGGGCTCGGAGAGGTGTTCCCACCGCGCCTGTTTCTGCCTTTCTGAAGTTCTTAGGTGTGGGGTTTGTACATTTTGATTTGTTTTGGAGAGGGAAAAGCAGAGGAAAGGGAGAAGGAGAGAAAGAGGGAGAGAAAGAGGGAGAGAAAGAGGGAGAGAAAGACGAAGAGAAGAGAAGAGAAGAGAAGAGAAGAGAAGAGAAGAGAAGAGAAGAGAAGAGAAGAGAAGAGAAGAGAAGA
>JAWWMP010000196.1:0-24706 GCA_035047865.1 Dendrocincla tyrannina
TTGGACACTTCCAGGGATGGGGCAGCCACAGCTTCTCTGGGCACCCTGTGCCAGGGCCTGCCCACCCTCCCAGGGAAAAATAGATTCTATTTACACTTTTTGGAAGCACCTGTTCTTATCTCCCCAGTCTAAGGCTGTAGTTCAGGTCTAACCTGACTCACAAGGTGTTCATATTCAAAAATGTAGCCTTACCTCTGGAAAGAGAAGATCCTGGTGCCATTTCTCCTTCTGAAATCAGCCTAGAAGTTACACACAAAGCAGACTCTGTCCATGAGAAATTTTTGCTTGGCTTCCCCACTGGCTTTTCCAAAGGTTGTGTTTGCAGTTTCAAAGCATTTCCTATGCAATGAGCCCAGAGTTGATATTGCAGTAACTGAACTAAAGTTCAGTTTGAATTTGGGACCGATCTCTGGGGAAATGGAACTTTAAGTTGAATTGGTATTTTAGAATAAAAATAGTAGAAGAATAGAAATAGCAATAGAAGTACCAATAGAAGCAAGTTACTGGTTGAAGTGTCTTCAGGAAAGCTGCAGGCAGTGGTTGGAACTGGCATGACTGATGTAAGTGAAGGTAACTACTACTTATTTTCATAAAATAAATTAATTTCTCTAACTAATTAACTCATATTTACTATTAGCCAGGAAAGAGGTTTTTCCCTGCTGCTGGGAAGACACTCATGGAATCATTGAGGTTGCAAAAGACCTCTGAGGTCGAGCCCACCCTGTGTCCAATGCCCACCTTGTGCCCCAGCCCAGAGCACTCAGTGCCACATCCAGTCCTTCCTTGGACACCTCCAGGGATGGGGACTCCAAACCCTCCTGGGCAGCCCCTTGCAATGTTTAACAACCCTTTCTGTGACGAAATCCCCCCTGAGACATTCCCTGTGTGTGGCGGGGGGGGTGTGACCCTGCTGGGGACAGGCTGGCTGTGCTCTGCCCTGTCCCCTGAGCTCTGTGCTGTCCCTTGCAGGAGGGCTGGAGAAGCTGAGCGTGGCCCACAAGCTGCCCAAGGCCTACAGCACCGGCTTTATTGGCTGCATACGGGATGTCCTTGTGGACCGCCAAGAACTGCACCTGGTGGAGGACGCTTTAAACAACCCCAGGATATTACACTGCTCAGCCAAATAGACCCCCAGAGACCCTCCCTCCTCCTTCCCTCCCTCCTGCCTATTGCTGTAATTATTTTCTATTTTTGTAAACTTATTGCTTTTTATATTTTGGGGGGAGGGAGGGGAAAAAAGGGAGGGGAGGAAACACCTTTTCTTTTGGGTTATTTGTTCGGTTGCAGTCTATCCAGGTCAGTCAGACTCGAATCAAACAGCAGCAACAAAGAACAAACCTTGAACCAAGTCTCCAAGAAGTGACAGAAGAACTTCCCCGTTGCATTGTAAATCTTCTTCATACTTGAAGCTTCTTTTTTTTGGGTTATTTTTTTTTTCCCCTCCTTACTTGTGTTCTTGGGTTGTTGTTCATGCCCGTGGGGGAAAAGATGCTGGTGCTGGTGAGACGTGTGGCCTTCGTGGATTCACTGCCTGGCCCCAGTGTCCCCTCTGCAGTGCTGGCTGAGCAGGGAAGTGGGAATTGCCACCCTGCTCGGGGCTCTGGCTCTGCCAAGCCTTCTCCTGGCCCTGTGTTCACCCGATCTCCCTCCTCCCCCCTCTTCCTCTCACTATAATTTATGTGTGTAAGAATCTCAAGTGCTTTTCTCCTTCATGCTCTGTTAAAATCAGGGATGCCATGCACTGGAAGAGAGACCAAGGTCTGCTCTGAGCAGGCAGAAAAGCATTGCTCTTTGGTTGTCTTATGACTGTTTGCTGGACTGAGAGGTGCTGTGGGGGAAACATTGATTTCTCTGTTGGCTCTCCTCCTCCTCCTCCTCTTCCTCCTCCTCTTGGACATGTGCAGAAGCAGCTGTGAAACCTCATTTCCACGCTTTGTGTTCATCCAGACATGTCCCAACTACCTGCTTGCCCTGGCTGCTCTTCCCAAGAGCTTCTGTCTACCAAGCCTTGCCCTCCCACGCGCTGGGGATAACTTGGAGCTCCTCTCCAAGAGCTGGAAGTGCTCCCCCTCTTCCAGCACTGCCAAACAGGCTGTGAGGGCACAGGGACTGGGTCCCTCTTCACTTCTCTTGGATGTGTCCCTTCCATGACCCACATCCCTTTTCCAGCCCTCCAGGCATGACTTGCCCTCTGACACTTCCCAGCCTGGGAACCTGGAGCTGGCACTGGAGCCTTTCCCATGAAGAGTATTTGGAGTTTCACCTTGGACTTCAAGTGTTTTGCAATGCCCGGGGCAATGCAGGGTCTTCCACGCCGTGATCAAAGCTCCTCTGGACACTGCCAGCCCAGCAGGAACGGCTCCAGTGGGAATGGGAACGGGGTATGGGGCGGCTGTCGAGGCTGGAAGTGTTTGGGAGGATTTTTAAGTATTTTCTTCCTTGAAAGCAAACGTTGTAGTGCCAGTTACAAAGCCAGTATGTGTGTTTCTGAATGGATGGTGTGTGTTTGTGAGTGTCTGTCACCCAGCACACGTTTGCCTGCAGACACTGGATCTCCTGGCAAGCAGGAGAAGAACAAATGGAACACAGCTATGGAAGAAATAACCCTCTCCATTCGGGTTCCTTCTCCATGGGAAGGATTTAATGATGCTGTGTAGCATCTACGTCCCTTCCCACCACTGGGACACAGCTGTGTCCCCTTCCCACCCTGAGATAGCAGCTCTGTGTGAAAACAACTGTATGGAGTGCACAGAATTAATCTGAAGGATCCCACCAGGTATTGAGTGTTAATTAATATCCAAGGTGCCACAATTTTGCAGTTTCATCCTCAATTTCTAGCACACCTTGTAGTGTACCCTTTACAAAGCAGTGCACCCTTTAAAAATGGTGTTTCTTGGCGCTGAGTTTTGAGCCATGAAAGATCAAATGCCTTTTCTCAGGGTGAGCTCTGAACACAGATGGAACAGAGGGGAAGAACGTGTGTAAAACCACTTGGGTTTCTTTTTTCTTGTTTTCATTTGATTAAAACTATCCCCAATCTCTGACATTCCTCTCCAAATCCAGTGGTTAAATATTTCACGGGGGGCTGTGCCCTCTGTGGGATGGAGACTCTGCTGTGTGTGTGGGGTTGTGTGTGTGCCCAAAACCACATTTTAAGTGGCTGCTGTATATAAATTGTGGTTCCTGGTGGGGAGTGCTGTGCTGTGAAAGGGGGGGGACTGCTGTATTTTGATCACGAGGTGTAGATAGAGAGGGGGAACTGCAGGATGGGGTGGGGTGGGCAGGGAGGTGTGAGACCCCCAGTCTGTGTTTTGAGAACGGGATTTCCAGCTGGGCATTGCAACAGCGTTGGCTGAGACAGGGCTGGCTGTTCCAGCTCCAGAGGGACAGGGGCATGCACAGAGGAAGCTGCTAATTTTCTAGAATGCCACTGAAATGAAGCCAGGGTCACTGCAAAAAAAAAAAAAAAAAAAGAAAACCCAACAGCTAAACAAAAACAAAAACTCTGTCTGCTTTTGCTGGGGCTTGGAAATGCCTTAAAACAGGACCTCGTGTCCTCGTTGTCGAGCATCTTGAACCAAGGTCAGATTCAGCAGTGCTCCCTTGGGGCTGTGCACTTAACTTGGGCTTTATTTTTAATAGCATTTATAACATGTATGTACAAAAAAAAAAAAAGACATTGAGGTTTGTTTTTTTTTTCTGGGTTTGGTGTTTTTTTGGCTTTTTTTTTTTTTAAATGTCCATGTGGCTTCATTTATAGGGTAAATTAATGACCATTGTGAACTGCTGTATGAATTCTGAAGGGCAATGCACAGTAGAGGAGCAGCATGATATAACCATTACTAACTTGTGTCTTTCGTCAATCACCATGAAATAAAGTTTGAAAACTATTAAATATGTTTTTAAGGGGCCTGTTGCTTCTTTTTTTGTACTGAACCTCACTTGCCTGCTGTCTCCTGGGCAGATGGTGTGTGAAGCCAAACAGGGATCTCCCTGTTCCCCTTAGAACCAGAGTGGCTCCTGCAGGTACCTTCTGTGTCTTCTAAAGGCACCCTTTTTAGGAATTCCAGCCTCAATCCCATCCACCCAAGGTTTGTAGGACCTGTGTGTCTTTCCTTCCCCTGCTCTGTGGCCATCAGAGTGGTTTCACCTATTCAATTATCCACTGGCTTTTCCCCCTTTGCCAGGTGTGCTTTTATCACCTCATCTTTTTTCTTTTTCCAGAGAGGTTTTGCATCCATCCCATGGACATCACACCAGTAAGACTGAAGTGATGCTTGTGTGGCTTGTTTGTCGTGGATAACAGCACTTCCCCCGGGCCATGGAAAGCCAGTCTCAAGCAGGGTGTGGTTTAAGACAACACTTTGAGGCAAGTGATGTGATTTTTGGGGTGTCCTGTGCAGGGTAAGGAGTGGGACTCTTGATGATCCTTGTGGGTCCCTGCCAGCTCAGGATGTTCTTTGAGATGCACCAGCATCCACCTTCCTGCTCTGCCTTTCCACCTGGCTCTCCTACCTGTCTGCAGCATCATCTTTGTGCCAGAAAAGGTGAGAGGAGGAGAATTTCATTCAGTAAAGAGCTCAGGTTCATCCCAGCAGGGTGAAGTGAGACAAGAACATGGGTTTCCTGCCATTTGGGAGCAGCTAATGTAGCAAATGGAGTCATTTTGATACCAGCAATGATGGAGTTGGTTGGTGTCTGAATTGGCTCTTCAGTGGACAATGAGCCAGCACAGCCTCCCAGTGGGAAACAACAGGGCCAGTGTCTGAGCAGCCACAGGGGACGCAGAGCTCCCCACTGGGACCACGTTTTGCTCCAGATCAGCCTCCTGGAGCAGCCTCTCCTTGACAATGACTTTATTATGCCACGACAGGCAGAGACTTGCAAAGCCAGTCCCTCTTCCACAGGCGTTTTGCCAGCTCGGCTGCGGAGCAGGAGGAGAAAAAGCCATCGTTGTCTTGGCCAGAAGGAAAAGAGCTCTGGCAGCTGGATGGAGTTTTTTAACCACAGGCTGGAAAAACCCATTGTGAAGGGAAGGAGGGAGGAAAAAAGGCCAGGAGCTGTGCTAGGGGCACGCTTGGGCAGGCAGCAAGTGTGACTCAGGGGATGGCCTGGCTGTGCTTCCTGGCAGCCCCTGCTCTGAGCAGCTTCCCAGTGCTCCCAGGAGCACACCTGACTGCCCAGTCAGCACTCACTGGGAGCAAAGGGAAGCTGGTGGTACCTTCCAGAGGAGACAGCATTTGGGGTCGGATGGTCTCATCCACCCTCAGCTCTCCCTGGGGGCTCCAGCCCTGACTCTGTGTGGGCCTCTCTGTGCCAAACTGGGGCTGAGAGCAGCTGATTCCACTCCTAAACCCCTGAGCTGAGGGTCCAGGGGGATGGTGGGGAAGCCAAAGGGGGAACCTTCATTAAAGGTGTAGAAATTTAGCAGAAAGTGACCTGCCTTGAGTTCCAGCTGGTCCTCAGAGATCAGAGGGGCTGGTTCAACCAGGCCTGATTTCTCATTATAACCAAGAGCACTGTCAGTCTGGTTGAGGTCTGTAAAAAGCACTTTCACAAGCACAGATTTACACATAATTCAATTTACCAACCCAGGACTACAGGGCTGGTCATGCTCAATAAGGATTTGCATGATCCAGACTCAACAAATAATGTGTTTTCCCACTTTGACTTTTCTGCCCCAAAGCCCCCCTTCTACATTATAAATTTTAGCCCCCTAACCACATGTTAAAGGTGGGTTTGGTGGCTTTCGTTGTTCCTGAGGGTGCTGCTGCCAGCCAGGCTGAGACTGAGCTTAGAGAGCAAGTGGGGTCACACAGACCCCTCCACAGCCCATTTCCATCGCAGCAGGTGCCCCGAGGGATTGGCACATTCCCAGCACCCACAAAATGGGATGTTCTGGTGGCAGGGAGCTCCCAGGCCAGAGTCTGGATTCCTCTGGGGGTTATTTCCATGGGATCAAAGCATTCCAAAGGACAGGAGGGCTAAGATGTCACAGAAAGGGACCCTTTTCACCAGTGATCTGCCTCCCAGCTGGGTAGTCCAGAAACCAGTGCCTTGCAAGAAGTGGGGAGAACAGCTCCAGTGGTTTCCTTTTTTTAACCAAGAAGCTGAACTGGTGCTCATGTCCCTCCCTGACCATGAGCACTGCCCTCAAAAAGGGTCTCGTGCCCCCTGCACAGAGACAGTGACACACAGGAGTCACAGTTTGGTCTCACAATGAGGCTTCAGTGCCCTGAAAGAAGGTCCCAATGACTGGGAGCCTCGGTGGCAGGGGCAAGGAGGGAGGAGAGGACAGGGGTCACCATTATCAGGGTTGCTATTTGGCCTCTGTGGTCCTCGTTGCCCTGTGAGCAATCCAGTGGCATTCAGGGAAGCTGAAGTCAGAAATGAGCTGGCTCCTGCTGCCAGCTCCCTGGGTATTCCCCGAATAGACATGGAATTCGCTGAGTCTTATTATAGTTATAAAATGCTATTTTTGACACTAAGGGTAGACTGGGGGGAGAGAGGGTGGTTTGCTGGCTGTGTCCTGGCTTTTTCTCTCTCTTGGACAGCTGGCTTTATTTTCTCACCCAGCATTCATGAAAGGTGCCAGATTCAGGGCATTTCTTTGGGTTAATTTCTGTCTTTTATGTGAAGCAACATATATTCGATGTGAGTTTGTTAAAGGCCTCTTAGTTTACTCTTCAGCTGGTGAAATGTGCTTTATCTGTATAACGTGTACAGCATGGCTGTGGCACACCTGACCCCCAGTTTATCCCAGTGGAAGGTTTTGGTGTCACCACAGATGTTGGGATGAGAGTGGGGGACTCGCCCTGGGGACAATGTGCCCTCCTGACTCTAAAGCAACCCTGAGTCAGGGGCTTTTAGGGATAACAGCAGATGTGGCTGAGCCTCACCAGCCTCCAATGCTCAGTGTCTGGTGGCTTGTTTCGCTATTTTGGCAGCATGACTCTCAAATTTTTGTGAACTCAGCAGCAAAATCTGGCCCTTCAGTGGTGTTTGGGTACTGAGTGACATCTTAAATTGCTGCTGGTGCCTCTGTGCTGGGCACACCTCGAATTCTGGGTTCAGGTTTGGGCTCCTCACAACAACAAATACGTTGAGGGGCTGGAGTTTGTTCAGGGAAGGGAATGGAGCTGGGGAAGGGGCTGGAGCACCAGGAGCAGCTGAGGGAGCTGGGGGGGCTCAGCCTGGAGAAAAGGAGGCTCAGGGGGGACCTGCTGGATCTGCAACTCCCTGACAGGAAGGGGGGGGGAGCCGGGGGAGAGCCAGGGGGATCGGGCTCTGTCCAAGGGAACAGGGACAGGAGGAGAGGGAACAGCCTCAAGCTGCACCAGGGATTGGATATTAGGGAGAATTTCTTCATGAAAAGGGTGGTCAGGCATTGGAAGGGGCTACCCAGGGCAGTGGTGGAATCACCATCCCTGAAAGCATCCAAACCCCGCGTGGATGTGGCACTCGGGGACATGGTTTAGCGGTGAACCCTGTGCTGGGTTAGCGCTTGGGCTCGATGATCTTGGGAGGGCTTTTCCCACCGCAGCGATCCCATGACCCCACTCTGGATGCTCTCCCGAGCTGCCAAGCCCCGGGGACGATGGAGATGCGGAGAACGCGCATCCAGCGGGGGATGAAGGCGCGGCAACCGCGCCAGAGCCCGCAGGGATGGGCACCGTGCTCCGTGCTCCGGGCGGGGCAGAGGGCGGGGATTCCCCCGCGTCACAGGGAGGGGTTTCCCCGCCGGCCCGAGCCCCGCCGCCCGCCGGGGCGCGGCGGTGCGGGCAGTCGGTGCGGGGCCGGGAGCGGGGCCGGGGCGCGGAGCTCCGCGGAGCCATGACCTCCCGCAGGTAAGGAGCGAGCCAGCACCGACCCATCCCTGTCCTGTCTCATCCCATCACCTCTCATCCTGTCCCGTCCCGTTCCATTCCGTCCCGTTCCATCCCGTTTCATCCCATCCCGTTTCATCCCATCCCGTTTCATCCCATCCCGTTTTATTCCGTCCCGTCCCGTCTCATCCTATCCCGTCCCGTCTCATCCCATCCCGTCTCACGCCATCCCGTCCCGTCCCATCCCATCCCATCCTGTCTCATCCCATCCCGTCCCGTCCCGACCCGCGGCGATCGCGTCCCCTCTGCAGCGGCCACCGGAGCGCCCGCGGCCACCGGGCATCGCTTCTATCATCTCCAGCTCCACCTCGGACCTGCCCCCGGTCCCCTCCTGTGCCCGTCGGTTCCCCGTGTGTCGTTTCCCCACGGGCCATTGTCCCCCCGTGCCGTGTCCCCCGGTGCCGGCGCTCCGGTGGTCGAGGCTGAAGTTGCAGCCTCCGCGCCCTCCCGTTCCCCGCCTGCCACCCCTGCCCCTCTCCCGGGGCCGCTCCGGGTCACCCCAAGCCGCTTTGGCTCCGTGGTTTCTCCCCAAGTCCTTTGGGAGCTCAGAGCATCCCGTCCCAGCACCCTCGGTGCGCTGTGCTGGGGATGCTGGAGAGGGAGACGCCAAAAAGGGACTGAGCGGTCAAACTTGTTTGAAATGTCTTTGTGGGTTGTGAGGTGGGGGGAAAAAAAGGTACTTTGGGGCATCTGGGGTGTTGGTGGTGCCTCCCGCGGCTTTTCCCAAAGATGCTGTCGCTTCAGCGTTTTTCTCAGTGGTGGCAGAGCCTGTGCGACTTGGGGACATCGTCCCTGCTTGGTTCTCCTTCAGAAGGGATAAACGGACCTCCAGGGGATGGGTTCTTCTCAGGGTGGGCTCAGGGTGCCGGGTCACACGCACGGCCCCCAGGGGGATTCTTGCAGCTGCTTTGGGGGTCCTGCATTCCTGTCTGTCCTTGCCCAGCCTTAGGGTGACCTGGAAAAGCGTTTGCTTGCTGTTAGAAGTCGAGTGTGCCCTGGAGAGCCCTGTGGAGGGAGGGAGGTGGCCGGGAGGTGCCCTCCAGCTGACGGGCACCCAGGCTGGGATCGCTTACAGGACAGGGAGTGCTCGGTGGTGCTGCAGGACCCAGCACGGCCAGGTCACCGCAGGGGCTTCCACAACCACCTCTCGGACATGTAATAACTCCATGTTCTCCACACACATCCCTGTAACTCCAGGGCTTGGCTGGTTTATGGTTTTTGGGGGATCTGTTTTCGCCATCCAGCACTGGCTGTCTCGCCCCTACAAGTGAGTGTCTGGTTCAAAGCACGAAGAAGTTTAGGAAGACCCAGCGTGTGTATGGGCGGTGCCACACTGAGTTACAGAACACGCCTATGGGTGATGGGGTGAAAAGGACTGGGAGTTGGGGCCACCTGGATTTCATTCCCGGCTCTGGTAGAGCTCTCCATGCCCACAGCCAAGTCAATATTTGTCCACACTGCCCTTACCTTGCTTGGCTCCACCCTGCTGGGCACTCACCTGGGGCAGCAAAATGCCAGGGACAGCAAAATGGTTGGGATGCTGCTGCCAGCTCAGCACTCGCAGGAGTCCTGAGGAACTTGGCTGGTGAGTAGTCCTGCTGCTGAGAGGGGTCAGGGCTATGTGGGCTGGATTTCGGGGGCTGTGTTGGGGGGTAATTGCTCCCAGCATCTGTTGCTCCATCCTTTCCACCAGTGCTGGATGTGCTGCTCCTGGTTCTGAACCACTGCTCAGGTCCTTTTTCTCCCCACTTGACCCCAGCATTGTGTAGGATGCCCACCAGGTTTGTAGGGTACCTACCAGGTTTTCATGGCACCTTTGCCTTGCTGTGCCATAGAGATCTGGATGGATAAACCCCACACCCCCAGTGGTGACTCCACAAGTCGGCAGATCCTGAATTCCCTCTTTATTTTTTTCCTAGAGAAGGGTTTCACGGTGCCTGGAGCATTTGGTGGCTGCTTTGTGCACTGCCCTTGTCTGCAGGGCAGGCTTTTTTCTTTCCAGCTGCATTTCCTGGGATGCTGTGGCTGGGAGGAAGGGAAAGTCTGGAGGAAATGAGTAAGTGCCAGCTTCCGGAGCCTGACTGTCTCCAAAGGTTGCTCCAGTGCGGCAGGATTGAGTGCTGGGAGTGCTGACACAGGACTGGTGATCCACAGGGTATGGAGGCACTTTGGGCTGTGCTTCTGGTGCTGTGGGTGTTGCTGGACAAGCAGCTGTGGAAGAGACAGCTACTCTTCTCTCCACCTGTGCCTGTCCAAGCAGTTTCCAGCACCAGGAGGGTGAGGCTCCCCCGGGGTGGGGATATTGAGAGCAAAAGGACCACATTTCCAGTTTGGGGAACAAGGAATGAGCAGATTAATGGTGCTCACAAGTACTCTGGTGAAATGCTTCCATTTCTGTGTCAGGTTTCATAGAATTGTGGAATTGTTTGGGTTGGAGGGGATCTTACAGACCATCCTGCTCCAAACCCCCTACTGTGGGCCTGGACACCTTCCACTAGCCCAGGTTGTTCCAAGCCCTGTCCAGCTTGGCCTTGAACATTTCCAGGGATGGGGAAGCCACAGCTTTTTGGGCAACCCATGCCAGGGCCTCTCCATCCTTGAGACTTGACATGGAGCTGCTGAGTGGTCCCATATCCAGAGCTGAGTACATTTGTTTGCCAACTTTTCCCCTGCGTTCAGATAAACCTTTTCAAAATTTAGCTCAGCTCAATTACTGTGTCCACACTGATGTTGTGGCACCCTGTGGGTGGTTCTCTTTGAAGTCCTCGATTGTTTGTAATCCCCAATGTACATGGGGTGGCTGCAGCCACGGGGGTGGGAAGCAGTGGCTGCTCCAGCATGGCTGGTAAGTTGGGATTGGCCCAAGTCCTCCATGTGTTGTCTCCAGGCTCTTACCAAGCTTGTGTAGACCACGTTTCTGGGCATCTTGAGGCATCAAATGCATCCAGCTGTGCCCTGAAGCCTCATTGTCCAACCCTGAGCATCTGCTGCAGGACAGGGAATACAATGCCAGCCTGTGGTCCCAGCTTTCCCACTCCCCTTACCAGTGGGAAAACACATGCTTCCTGTGCTGAATCCAAATGTAAATGTTAACCTGGAGTATTTGCAATAGCTGCTTACTTTGGCAATGGGTGGTGGTGGGGAGGTGGTAACTTCTGGTCCAGGAAGCAAAACCAGGTCAGTGTTTTGGCATCTTGGATGGTCATCAACAACACGATGGGCAGAGCTCAGGGAAGCGGTGGCTGGAACCAGGACTGTGGATCTGGCTGATGGCTCGAGCCCACAGCTGCTCAGAAATATCCTCTGGCAATGTTCTGTGAGCTGTTCATTCCCATCTCTTCAGGCAGTACCTCAGCCCTTGGCTCTGCTCAGCTCCAGCTCCAAAAAGATCAGTCAAAAGGCACCTTTCTCCTCCCTCCTTTGCTGTGGCCGCACCTGGGTCTTGGCTCAGGTTTTGTCTCCCTGCCCAGGCTGTATGAAGATGCCTTTGGACACAGGCTCTGTTCCCAGAGCATGGGAGAATCAAAGCTCAAAGGTTTTTGTTCAGGGCACTTGTTTGTGTGTGCTGAGGCTGCAGTGCCTGGGCAGAAATGCCTGGAGAGGAGCAGACGTGCTTTTCCACCAGCCTTAACTCCGGTAAATGAGGACTGGAACATTAGCAGCAACTTAAATTACATTTCAATTCCAAGCCCACAGCCTGCTGTTTATTTCCAGATAGGGTGAGTTCCTTGCTGCAGGTCATGAAAAGCATAAATACATTCTTCTCCCCCCTTTGCCTGGGAGGGAATAAGAATGGTTAATGACCAAACTCAAAGAGAGAAGGCTAGCCTTGCCTAGGAGGGGTTTTGGATCAGGCCCTCAGTGATTTTCCAGTATCCTCTGGTTTCCCCCAAGGCCCAGTGAGCTGCTCTCGTTATGGTCCCAAGACAAATGAAGCTCTCTCAGCCCTGGAACACATTTCTGGGATGCAGCTGTATCTCTTTTGCGGGCTGCCAAGGAGAATTCCTCGCCGTCTGCAGCGCAGGGGAAGGCACAGCGCTCTGGAGAGGAAGCCAGGCTTCCAGTCCCACTGCCAGAGCTGTACTGGGGGCCAGCTTCCTTTGTGGCTGGGTGGTACCCGAGCTGCAGGCAGGTTTGGATGGATCTGGTTTCCAGGAGATGATTCTTCTCAGGAGCCTCAGAGGCACCTGAATGGATGAATCGGAGCTTTGTGCTCCGGTGGAGCTCGGCCAGCGGAGCCAGCTGGGCTCTCCCAGGTTTTTGGGAGCTGTTTGGCCATGCCAAGTGAGCCAGCAGGCACTGGGAAGGCTGCTCCCAGTGCTCCCAGTGCTCCCAGCACTTGAGCTGCCTCCCCAGCAAGGCCCTTCTCCCCCTGCTTAATCACCCCTCATTATCCTGCCTCCAGAGTGTCTCTGGTACTCACTCTCCACTCTTGCACTGCAGGTGCCCTTTGGTTTCCAAATCACTGAAAACTTATTTCAAAAATGTTGCTATTTGGGTTTCCATCCCCGTCCCGAGGCATGAACAAAGCTGAGAACAGCCCCACACCCTGTGGGATGTGTGTGCACGAAGTATCCCTAAGGCTGCAGCTCTTTCAGGATTGATGAATCCTTTCTCTGCAGCAGAAATGTTTATTCTGTTGCTTTTTTTTCACTGCCTTGACCAAAAGCAGTGGCCTCGGGCAGGGCTGCACTTGCTGCCTTGTGCCCTGAGTGGTGGGGAGGGATGGAAAGTGGTTCCTGCAGTCCCCCTGCATGTTCCAGGAAACGTGCGTGGGTTGGAGCCTAATGAGATTACGGGGCTGGGCTGTTTGCAGGCTTCCTGCTCGGATCCGAGGGGAAGGAGGAAATTCTTCACATGAAGCCAAGCTGGAAATCAGGAACTGTGTGCTTCCTGTAGGTGCATTATTTTTTTTTCCTGCAGATAGCTCCTGCTGCTGCTCATAGCCACAGTGCTCCCCAAAGAGGGACGTTCCTGGAGGAGATGCACACCTTGGCATCTCCCCCTGGGCTCTGTGAGCAGATGCTGTGGCTGTCACAGGTGTTGATTCCATATTCAGGGAATCACAGAATGGTTTGGGTTGGATGGGACCTTAAAGATCATCTCATTCCACCCCCTGCCATGGGTAGGGACACCTTCCACTAGCCCAGGTTGCTCCAAGCCCCGTCCAACCTGGCCTTGAACACTTCCAGGGCTGGGATATTCTTTGTCAGGTCCCAGACATTTCCATGTGGATAAGAGAAGCTGATGAGTCTCACCCTCTGCTGCATCTCCTTTGAAATGCCCTCGTGGTTGGTACCGATGGGATGCTCTGAGTGTCTCCCCAGTGCAGCCCTAGCCCTGCTCTGTCTGTCTGTCCCCTCCCTCTGCCCCCAGACACCCTGTGTGGGGCACAGATGAGCTCTCATCTGCCCCTGTCACCTGGGGCACTGAGCAAGGGCCCTCAAAATGCCTCAAGGAGGGGGTCACTTGGTCCAGCTGTGGCTGGAATCTCAGCAGAGCTCCCTCCAGCCCCCAAGGGAGGGCTCAGAGCTGGGGAAGCCTCTCACAGAGGAGTGATAAACTTTTATCTCCCTTGTTGCAGCTTCTTGGTGTGGAAAGAAGCTCTGGGGGAGGAGAGGGTAAGTGGAGCTTTCTGTGTGGGCTGGTGTTGGCTGCAGCTGTGCTGATTGTGTTATCAGGTGAGGAGCCTGGCTCTGAGCAAGGACCTGCTCCAGGTCCCCTGTGCCCAGAGCTGCTGGGGAAGGTGGGCTTGAGGAGGTGGGCACTGTGGGTGCCAAGAAGGTGTAAAAAGGCCACGGTTGAGTTGGCAAAACAATAGTAAAAACTGTACCTAAAAACCAAAGAGTGGGACACAGGCAGGAGGTGGAACCTCCCCCTGCTCCAGTTTTTGAGGTGTTGATAAAAACAGAGGGTTTTCAGGGAGAAAAAAACACTCACAGGAGAGTGAGCAACAACAACATCACCAGGGCTCTCTGCTGGATGCTCCCTTCAGGATAACCATGGGAATACCCACAGGCTGGGAATTGGGAAACTCCTCCAGCTACAGACACCTGGAACAGCCTTGGGAGCTGGGATATCCATGACCACTTGCCACAGGCAGAGGAGAGCCCATCCCTGGGGATGTGTCCTTTGGCCTTGGGGATTTCAGGAGGGGGGGAAGGTGATAAAGATTTCATTTCCAAACAACAAAAAATCCCCCTTACAGCCCTGGGCAGCATCCCTAACGTGAGGGGGTTGCTATATTTGTCCTTGGGCTGGGTTTTTCTGGGGGGCAGTTTGTTTGTTTGTTTGTTTGCTCCCCCTCTTCCTCCCACCCTCCTGAAATATTTCCATCAAAGAAATGTAACAAGCTCTGCCACTGATTAAATCCTAAATATAACCCTGGTATTTTTTCTCTCTCCGGTTCTTCATGATGTATCAAGGTAAAAAATAGCCTTGGCCACTCTTCAAAGGGGGACATGGGCCTGTTATGGGCTATATTTTTGTCCTGTCACCCTGCCTGGGTCTGAAAATAGACCTCCTAATTTTTAATTAGCTCACTGGGTTATATAATCCTGAAAGCTGAGGATTTCTGGGCTCAGCAAGGATGCACATGATGCCATGGGCTTGGGCAAAGGTGCTGTGTCAGGGCAGGGCCGACACTGCAGGAATCTCCTCTGCTCCTGCTGGCCCTGGTGCCAAGTGGATGGAGCTGGGGAAGCCAAGATGCTCCTGCCTTGCTGCCTTGTTGCCTTGGTTAGTTAGTTATTTATGTTGTGGTGGTGCTGGGAGAGGAACCTGCTCAATGAGGAAGGTCCTGGTTGATGGTGAAAGCCCCTGGACTCCTCCTGTTGCCTTGGGGACTGGTTTTGGTTTTCCTCTGTGCCTGGGAGAAGGGGTCAGGGGTTTTCCTGCCCTTGGCATCATCCTAAAAATAAGTTCTCCTCCTGGCTGAGCGGAACATGTTTATTTTCCTGTAGCTCAGGTCTGGATGCTTAAGTGTTATCCTGCAGATCCCACATGAAAAGCAGGAGCCAAATGCTGCACTCAGGTGCTGCCTGCTGGCCCTACCTGCTTTTCTTGCTCCCGAAACATTTCTCTGGGGTGCCTGGGCACTGCTGCTGCTGCAGAACGTGCCCATCCTTGTGGTTGGCACTGGGAGCCCGACTGACTCTTCAGGTTCTCATACAACATGGCCTGGTGTCTCATTTGGGGTTGATCCCCCAACACGAGCATTCAGCTTTCTGCTCCCTCAAAGTGTTTCCCTGCACTCTCCAAAGTGGTTCGTAGAATCCCAGGGCGGTTTGGGCTCAAAGGGACCTTAAAAACCATCTCATTTCATGGTCAGGGGCACCTTCCACTAGACAAACCCCATCCAATCTGGCCTTGGACACTTCCAGGGATGGGGCAGCCACAGCTTCTCTGGGTACCCCGTGCCAGGGCCTGCCCACCCTCATTGTAAAAACTTCTTCATCTCAAGTTCTCCTCAGCCTCTCTGGACAGAAGATGACAAGACCACGCGTGGGGCAGCCCAGGTTTGCTCTACACGGCTTTCAAAACTTTCTAACCACCAGATGGAGCAGAGGAACTTGAAAAACCAACCCCAGCTGAGCTCTGGCCATGGGGCACTGAGGTGGAACCACTGCCCGCTGGGGCAGCTGCTCCACCGGTGCCTTGCCAGGGTGACTTTCTCCCCTCTGTGCTTTGCCTGGAAGGGCTCAGGGGTGTCCTGGGGGTTTTCTTGGTGGGGTAACAGGTAGGAGGAGCAGCAGTGTGTGTGTTCAAGCTTCTTCTTGCCCTTTGGCCATAACCTGCCATATGGGTGCAGTTCCCACTCCCTGGAAGGTCTTTGGTCAGGGCTTATTTGAGCCTGTGCCAGGGAGAGGTGTTCTTTAGTGGGATGCCCTGTGTTGGACCAACCTATCCATGTCTTGGACCAGCTCCAGCCCTGTTCCAGGGAGGGCTGGGACAGGGGGATCAGGATTTGTGCTGCTGTGGCTGTGGAAACTCTGTGTTGTCCTGTAAGAGGAACTGGTGCCCTTCCAGAAGTGCAGTTCAGAGAGGAAGGTGTGCTTGGAGAGGGTTTAACCAGGTTGAAAACGGCTGGTTTTGGTGTCCCTCGAGAAGAACAGGGACGCAATTCACATGTGGGATTTAAACAGACTTCTCCAAACCTTAAACCTCCAGTCTGGTGTTCTGAGCACAAGCCACAGAATTAAGGTGGTTCAACGTGAAACTGGGCTGGAATTTCTCATGGCTGGTTTTCCAGCTGCCTCCAAAGCTGCCAGCTGGGTTGGGCACTGCAGAATTCCACGAGACAGGAGCTTTGGTCCCGTGTTCCTTTGCTGCCAGTGCTGAGCTCCGAGGCTGTGATGACAGAAGGGCTCTGCGGGCGCTGGGATGTGTGTTGTGGAAAGGGAATTCACAGCCCCACGCAGGGCCAGACTCCTTTTTCCCCTGCCTTTTTGCTGTATCACTGCAGCTGTTATCTCTGGCATCTCCACTGTCTGCCTGCTTGGGCAGAGGAAGAGTGTCTGAGTGCTAAGTAGGAAACTGGTGTGTATTTTAAAGTGCAGGTTTGGACGGAAGTGCTGGCGGGGAACAAAGGAAAGTCCTGTTCTAGTTGTGAAACCACTTGATGCCCTTGATTGTCGGACGCCAATTCAGCTCTTCCTTGTTTTTCAGGGCTGCTTTCAGCCTTGGAATGATGACAGAGAGAGAGGATGTGGTTTTATTCCTTGGGTATTTTGTCTTTGCAAGAGTTTACCTGTTAACTGTAGGGTGATCTCAGGAGAAATCCGCCTTCTGCTTGTATTCCAGGGATAAGAAGAGCTCCAGAGCCAATTCCAAGCACTGCCTTTCCCAGAGACAAGTTGTTTGAAGCTTCATTGCTCTGTCCAAAGCTCTCTGTACCCACTTTCCCTGTGTTTCTTGGCACTTCTGTGGCACTTTCCCTCACAGGCTCCAGCTGTGCACAGCTGGAATATCAGTGGATATTCCACTGGCTGGAGAGGGCTTTGGATATTTCTTGCTCTGAGGTCTTCACTCCCAGATGGAGCAAAAGTTGGTTGTTTCTGGGTGCTGGAATGCCATCAAACCCACTAAAAATTCTGACAGGAACATTGCTGGTTTGGGGTGACATTTGGTGGCTGCTGCACAGGATGGGGGGTGTTTGGGGCAGTGGCATCGTCATGGATGCCACAATGCTGGCATGACAAAGCGAGGATTTGAGCATCCTTCTGGGGTGTAAGAGCTGCCCTTCCTCCTTCAGCAGGATGAGGAGCCCAGCTCTTGTTCTGGGAGCTGCTTGAGTGGGGATAAACCCTAAAAGTGACCAAGCTCTGTGCTGTTCACCCCCTGCCCCCCCTGTCAGGACCAGCCCCAGTCCTGCCCAGCATTTGCCAGTCTCTGCAGTGAGATGGGACCTCCACAGTGCCAGGCTCTGCTCTGTGGCTGAGACCTGCTCATCCCTAATCTCCTCTGTGCCTCAGCTGCTCTGTTGGCACATTAAAGGCTCGCCACAAAGCAACCATAATTGTGCTAAGTGTCTGTGGGATAATGGACTAAATGCTCAGGATTGCAGAGGCAGCCGCATTCCCAGCCATTTAATACCTTGATTGATGTCCATCGAGTTGTTTGCCAGCCCAGGGCCAGCCTTCCCAGCTCTGCTTTCCCCTGCTCTAGGAAGCTGGTGACGCAGGGGGGTTGCAGAATGAGGCAGGAGGGAGATGTTTGGCCAGTCATGTGGCTGCGGGGCTGTAATGATCCCAAATTTGCCAGGGCTGGGTGTTGTGCTCTTCCTCCCCAGCTTGCTGAGCCAAGACAGGGAGGTCAGTGGTGGTTTTGGGTGGTTTGGAAGAGTGGAGTTGTCCTCTGGTGCCACAGCCTTTGGCTTCTTGTAGGACTGAGCACACAAGTTCTCGCTGCCCAGGGGTGGTCTGTGGAGAGCTCTGTGTGCCTGAAAGCTTCTCTGAATATCCCAATTACACCATCTGAGGTAATAAAAGATGTTATCTCTCCCTTGCTGTGTCTCCACGTTAAACCCTGGACATGTCTTGGTGCTTGGCCTGTCTGACTTCAGGCTGGGTGGCTGAGGTGAGCGTCCCTGCCTAGTCAGGGCAGAGAACTGGGTTCTGCTCTGCATCATCCTCTGCAGTGACTATTTCTCTCCATCCCTGAATGAAAAACTGGACTCTGAGTGGGCGCCTTTCAGCCATGGGGTCTGTGTGCTCCTGGGAAGTGCCCAGAGGGAGCTGAGGGGTGTGCAGAAATGCTTCTGCCCGAGGTCCAGCTGCCTGGGGAGCAGCAGCATGTGCTGTTTGACACGCAGGGCAGGACAGAATGTCTCCCCAAAAATGTTCCTCTGATTGTAAAGGAAAATTAAACAATGTTGTATTTCAATATCCACCCTCAAGTGATGCAACTTTGGTGAACAGACTCCTATGGACACCGGCAGTAAATTAGCTTCTCTTTCAACTGAAAACCATTAAGGACTTGATTGGAAAAGGTATGTTTTCTATGTGGCCACCAATGCCTAAAACTTACCAAGAATTTTTAAAATGTTTTCTGCTCTCACACACTTCAAATGAGCATTAGCAGAGAGGAGGTGCCAAGTGAAGGGCTGTGGATGCTGCTGCGGAGGGCAGAGGAACAGGTCAGAGCCGAGGGGAGGGAAACCTTTGTCAGCTGAAATTAGAAAACCCAACAAGCAAGCAGGGATGCAAGGAAGCTTTGGGAAACCTGAGCACCTTGAAGGCTTCTCCTGAAGGAGGGTGGCAGCCCTGTCCCTGCAGCCTGGACCCAGGAGCTGGTGCCTTCCCAGCTGTGCTGTGGGTGATGACACTCCATCAGCACAGAAGGTCTGGAGCCGAAAACTCCATGGCTGCTTGGCAGGGAGGAGGAAGATGGTGTGGGAAGTGCTGCCCAGGGCTCTGTGGGATATCCCTCTGGCCTTTAGTGGCTCTTTCTCCTTCTCCTTCAGCCCTGGCTGCCCCCGAGGTGACAGGCAGATGTCGTCACGCCCTGGTGGTGGTTGCCCTCGCCATCCCCTTCTCAACACTCCGCTCGCAGCTGCTGCCTCGGTGCCGATAAGAGAACGAGATGACTTCCTTTTCTTCTCCCCACCCCTGCTCCCTTCCACAGCAAGCCGGGTTGTTTTTTGGTAAATAACTCGCTGGCACTTCACTTGAAACTCTCCAGGCTCTGCCACCTTGTGCAGTGCTCCTGGAGGATGCTGGAGGCCGGAGGGTCCCTCTGGGGCAGCAAACTGCCTTCTGCATCCTAGAGCAGCTCTGCCCACCTCCCAGAGCCTCCGAATCCTCCTGCCTTTTGAGCTGCCCTGTGGTTTCTGTGGGCTAACGAATCTCTCTGCCGGGCCAGGAGCCTTGACCAGTTATGGTGAGGTAGGAGATCTGCTCGGTGTGTTTGTGTGTCTGGCTTCTATTTTTAACAAAGCTGATTGTCCTGAGTGGGAGCAGAGCGAAGGGAAGAAGGTGTGGAGGTCACGGGTGTCGTTGAGATTGCACAGAAAGGTTCCCCTCGTGCTGCAGGAGGCTCTGAGCTGATCAACACTCAGAGAGCACCAAGAGATGTGGGTGCTCCGGGCAAGGCTCTCCAGTGGAAACTCCCCTCAGATGGCTCTGCAGCACAAAGGGTGACGGTGGCTCTGTCCTTGGGCTGCCTTCAGCGCTGGGAAATGGTGTGTTAGCAGTTTCGTTTGTGTCATCGCAGCTCGTGGGGCTGAGAGCAGCCTGGGAGAGGTTATCCCTGCCTGGGCAGGATGGTACTTTGTGCTCTTATTAGATTGTTATCTTGAATTACCTTGCTGGCAATGCTGTGCCAAAGGGTTCCGGGCTTATCTCTTCCTCTGCCTCGATGTGTCTCTTGCTGAGAGCACTTTCGTGTGCTGGTAACTCGCCTGCCTGTGTTGGAACATCATGATTTCAGGGTGCTGGACACCTCTAGGTGAATTCTGTAGCTACAAAGTGCATGAAATTACAACATTTAGTCAGAAGGGTGGTGTGGAAAGTAATGAAGGTTATATGGGGCATGGCCTGTAAAGCAGTGAAGGTTATATGGGCTGTGAGCTGTAAAAGGCTCTGCTGGAGCAGGGAATGGAGTGGGAAATGATCCTTTTGCCAGGCTGGGAGGCACAGCAGGCGAGTGCACCGGTGAAAAACAGGGAAACACAGGGAATGGATCCAGGGCAGGATGGGGGCTGTGTTTGAGGCTTTGGGAGCGATGTGCCAGTGGCTCCTTGCCATGCAGTGTAATGTGGGCTGGTCCCTGCTCTCCTCGGGGGTTCAGGTGGTGGAAGTAGCTCCAACCTATTGGTGGTTGTATCTCAGGAGCATCCCAAGGCTTCTGCACTCCCCTCATTTCAGTGCTGCTCTCTCAGGTGTTGCAGGAGGGGCTGGTGGCTCAGTTTCTGCTCTCTGGGTGTGTTCTGCTCCACTGGATCATGGCAGAGCAGCTAAACAAATACTTTCCTGCTCCAGGAGGAAGCCTGTCAGTCAGACAGCAGCTGGGGCTGGCTGCTCATAGGTATTTTTAATGCTCCAACTGTCTGGCAGGTGGGCCTGCATTTAATTTTAACTTGCTTTATGAGAACAAAACCATCTGTAATATACAGGGCAGAAAACTGCCAGGAGTGGAGGGGATTCTAAAGAGGTTTCTCCTACTATTAGGGCTTTTGAGACTGGTAGGTAAGGCATTATTGGCTGAGGTTAAAGTGTAGCTTGGTGTTTCTGGTGGTCCTAACAGTGGAATAAACTTTGAGTAGAAAGGTTTGCTTTAAATGCAAGTTTCCGTCAGATAATAAAATCAGAAAATTTGAAAACCACAGCCAAAAATAACAGCCTCGCACACCTTTGGGGCTGATGCAGCCAAAACAGCTTGAGGGCCCGAGCTGCACCTTTTTTAATTAAGAGAACATGGGTGTAAATGCTCTGGGCAACTTGGAAGAGCCCCAGCTGCCAGTTCCCTGCTGCTGCAGGTGAGCACAGCTGGCTGTTGGGACACACCTTGGCCTGATGGAACTACCTCTGCCATTCTGGGAACACTGAGAACTGTCAGGCAAAATCTGTGCCTTTTTCCCAGCAGTTTCAGCTGCTGTCCTTTTGGGAAGTCTTCTGCTCCATGGGAATGTGCACCACTTCCCAGGGAAGCAGCTGGTGCCTGTTCCAGCCTCTCGTGGTTGTTCCTTCAGGTTCTTCTCTGCAGATGTCAGAGAGATGCTCTTCCCTCCCCAGCTCCTTCACAGCTGGATTTTACCAGCTGTGAATTGCAGCGATAGGCTGAGAGCCAACCCCTTCCCTGCCATGGATGATTCAGGGCGAGAGGGGGCAGGTTTGATCACTTCTACACCCTCTGGATGGACTCTCAGCTGGCCAAAGAGAAGCCCAGAGCTGCTGGCTGAGCGAAGGTGGGAACTGGGATGCTGCAGAAAGTTCTTTAGCCAGGGGACAACTTGACCAATGTATGTGCTTGAGTTTTCACAAGCTGTGGCTCCAAGCCCAGAGCTCTGAGCCTGAGTGGTTGCAACTGATGGACCACGAGCGATGACAGACCTTCCAAACGGCACAGGCACAATCCCCCTCATTTCTTGTAGGTGTGCAGCAGCCCCTGCCCTGCCTCAGCCTCCTGAGGGGTGCAGTGGTGGGTGCAGAAGCTGCTCACTGGGCCGAGGAGGGGGGACACAGCAGCACAGGGGTGCCAGTCTCTGTCACATCCGTCACGTGTGACACCACAGGCCAGGTCACACACTCATGCTCTGGTGCCTCCTTGCCCTGGCCCTGAGGAGCACTCTGCCCTGTCTATCTGCACATCATGTATTTTTGTGTCCTGGGTCTCCACTTTCTCCATGGTTTCCTTTCCTTGTCCCTGCAGAGCCTTTATCTGGGGAGCACAAGGCATGGTGGTGGAAGGGGCTTGTCCCATATCAGGAGTGTGGGATGGGCTGTGAGGAAGTCCCAGTGATAGGCAGAGCTGGGGAGAGCAGGTTTTGTGCAGCCCCTTCAGCCTGGCCATGGCCTGGACTAACCTTGACCGAGGGAAGGATCAGCAAGAGAAGGAGCTGGGAAATCAGCATTGCCCTTTAGATGTGCTGAGCTTCCCGTCTCTTGTGGAGCCAGGCTGAGCTGTGTCCCCAAAACCAGGGCTGGAAGATGCCATTAAAGCACTGAGTGAGTGTGAGAAATGGGGCAGTGTGTCCCTGTCCAGGGCTGCTCTGTGCTGGCTGGGACAAAGAGCCTCCCCAGAGCCCAGCTGAGGTGCCTCGTGTCCCACCTGCAAAGTGCTTGTTTGGGTGAAAAGGGGAAACATGAACGGTGTTTTCTGTCTCTTTTTTTCACCCCTAGCAAGGCTGTCACAAAGAGTATCTAAAGAGCAGGCTAAGAATGTGACCTTTTGTGTGTGAAGTTCACCCAGACTTCCTTCATGTGCAGAGTGACAATCATGTGGGGTGTGCTGTGAACACGAGTGGGATGTGAACACAAAGGGACGGGCTGCATTTGCAGTTTGTGGCTTTTCTCCTGGAAATTGCTCTTTTTGAGCTGATGGCCTGATTCCTAAGGCAGGCTTTCCCTGCAGAGATAGCAGGTGACTGTGTGACTGCATTCTGACCCTTCCCAGCTCAGTTCAGGGCCCTTTTAGAGATGGGAACTCACAGCAGAGGGGCAGAGGGAACCCTGGCAGGCTTTGCCAAGCAAATCTGGGCCCACAGAGGTGCCAGCTCCCCCACATGATGTGTTTACCTGTGCATCCACCCCAGGCAGAGGAGCTGATGCCTCCCCTTAACTGGCTGCTATTTATGTGACAGGAGTTTGTCATGGTCCTTGTCCTTGGAGTGATTTCTGTGTGCTCTGATCTCAGCCAGATTGAACAAGCTATTTAGTTTCCTGGGCAAAATCATTGCTTTAGACATCCAAACAACTTGAGACCCTTTGCTGAGAGGCTGTGAGAGATCAGGGATGTGCTGCTGCTTTTGGGAGGTGGGTGGGATGGTCCAGGAGGTGAATGGATGGGACAGCACGTGGAGAGAGGGAGATGTGCCAGTGACAAGCATGGGCGGGAATAATTTAGATAAAGGGAGTGAATCATAGGGAGTAGATGAGTGCAGACTGCTGCGTGTGTCCGGGAGAGAGGACAGATGTGAATTTGTATTAATTAAGAATTAATGCCAACTGAGGCTCCAGAGCCAGTAAATGGAACCTGTCTGCACCAGCTTGCTGCCAGGAGGGTGTTGCCTGCTCCTGGCTCTGTAAGGAAAGAGCTCCTGGAGTGCTTTTACTCTGTCTCTGGGGTTTGGATGTGCACTCTGCTCTTCCTGCTTCAGCAAAAGCCACCCCCTCCCCCAGGGTGGCAGCTGAGGGTCTGTCCAGCACCTTCCTCCAGGTCCCCAGGGATGGGATTGCAACTGGAATTAAATGACAAGAGTCATAAAACTGATCTTACCGATGTAGTTTAGTTAATCCCTGCCTAAACCCAGGGGTTTTTTTTGATGGAAACTGCTCTGCCCAGGGTGTTCTTGTGCGAGTGACACTCATGGAAAAGCTCGAGAGCTGGGTGTGAAACCATCGCTGACGGGAGTATTTGAGTTTCAAACCAAAGCGTGGGTGGCGAGTTGAACCCCCCGTTGTGACACAGAGGAGCTTTGGGTGCTCCGCAGCTCAAACCCTGCTCTGCTTCACCTCTCCTCAAGGTTGCTGGCCGATGGGCAGAGGTGTGAGCTGAACTTTCCATCGCTGCAGCCTCAGGTGATTGTCACCCCCTGTGCGTGGGTGAGGCATCACTGGGGTGTCCTGCAGCAGGACAGGGGGCTGGGAGTGCTCCAGAGGCTGCTGAGTGCAAAGGGAAAGCTGCCCTTGCATGGATTTTGAAGTCTGATGTGCCAAGTGACTGGAAAAGCTACTGAGAAGGCAGAGGGTGCAGCAGGGGAATATCCAGAGACATGGAGGGAGGGTTCTCCCTGAGGATCGGGGCTCGGTACCCAACCTTTCTGCAGCTCTGGACATTTCTTCCTATTTGCTGAACAGGAAACTTAGCCTTGCAAAGAGCTGCACTGCCCCAAGTTACACCTGCTCTCACCAGCCACCCTCCTTTCTCTGTTGGAAGAATCCTCAGCTGCTTTATTTGCCTGCCAGGGGCAGGATCCATCCTGCCCTTCCTCTCTGTGGAGGGAGACAGGATGGCTCCAATAGGTCTGTCTGCATCAACAGCATCTGCTGAGAGCATCATCCCACACCCCCTGGCTGGCACTGGGGGGCTGGAGCAGAGCAGAAGGGAGGTCTGGTGGTGGTTGATCCCATCCTTTCCCAGTTCCTCAGCTGCTGGGTTGGAGCCTGTGCTGGACCCAGCAGTGCAGCCCCACACAGAGCGAGGGGGAGGCGGCGTCTCTTGAGCCACATCTGCTTTGATCCTCTCCAGGCTGAACACAAAGAAGTTTTACCATTGCAAAAGCTCCAAAATCTTTTGTTGATGTTGGGCTAAATTGTCCTTCAAACCCAGGCCTTGGGGCTGGCTGCTCTGGGGACCCCCAAAAACAGGGCACACGCTGTTCCCCAAGCCCTGTGGCCGTGGCATGGGAAGTGTTCTGTGGGGACTCTGCCTTTCACATGTGCAGTCCCTGGGGGAGACATCCTGGCTCTGCCAGTGTCCACAGGATCACAGAATACCCACAGTTAGAAGGGACCCACAAGGATCATCCTGGCTCTGCCAGTGTCCACAGGGTCACAGAATACCCACAGTCAGAAGGGACCCACGAGGATCATCCTGGCTCTGCCAGTGTCCACAGGGTCACAGAATACCCACAGTCAGAAGGGACCCACGAGGATCATCCT
>JAWWMP010000197.1:0-24656 GCA_035047865.1 Dendrocincla tyrannina
TGCCAGACTTGCTGCCCCTCTTGGCTTGCCCTTCCTCTGCAGGACAGCCTGCCCTTCATTTGCCCTTGACCATACTGGTTTGCACTGACCATTTGCACCTGTACTCATAATGATAACTACATCAGTATTACTTAGAAGAGTCATCTGCTCCTGTAACAGGAGAAGGAGCATTAAGAAAAGCCAATCAAATCCAAAATGCAGCCAAGGGAAAAAGATCATCAACATGACAAGAAATGCAGGTAAAAGCATCTCACAGGTTTCAAAAGAAATAACATCACAACAAAAAAACATTCCCACATGAAGCAGAGCTCACCTTTGGTCTTAATCTACCAACTTCATTGACCATTTCAGAATATCTGTTCTTCATTTCTCCCTGCAAATTAAGTTGGGACTCCATTTCTCTCGCCTCATACACCCTTAGTTTCTTTGTAGCTCTACTCAGAAGTCTCTTCAACCTGCACAGCAAATTAGGTAAGAGAACAATGAAACACAGGAATAACCAGCCGTTTTCATATACTTTCATGTAATCAGTGCAGACATGGCTTTCTTCATCTTAACCACCAGGAATACCTGAGAGAAACCATTATTGTCCATAAATTACCTGAAGCATCCAAAGTTCAGCTGAAAAGAGGAATAAAAGACCTTCTCTACAGAACTTCAGGGCAACCAGCACTGGCTGTTCCTCTGGCAGCTATAGAATATGGTAGGCTCATTGAAAGGAGTGCCTTGGAGGAACTAACATGACGCTTGAATTTTCCGAGACTTATGTACACATATTTTTACACTGAAGTTCAATAAAACTGGATTTCTACTCAGGGATACCTCTTCACCATATCAAAAAGCCGTACCTCTTGAAGTCTTTCTGCAGTTCTAAGTTTCTTTTCATTTCTTGGTCCAGACGTAGTTCAACTGGGCGTTTCAACTCGACCAGTTTCTTCACTTTCTTTCTTTCACTCTCACACTTTAAAAATAGAAAAGATACATGACACACATAGGGTGTAAGAACTATATCTAGGTGCGACACCTGCTTCTAGCACTCTTCACAGAGAAGCTGCAGTACATCTCCATGTGTTAGCCAAATTCCACAGAGTGGCAAGGGACAGAATTCCTGAGAACAGTTAACCACTTTAAGTTTCACATCAAACAAGCCAATTCTGAACAACAAAAACAAATGCCTACACTGAAGCAAAGGTTGCCTTCTTCTCTTTCAAGGAAAAAGGTGGAAAAGATGCTGAAGAACACTCCAGGCAATAGCTCTGCTCATAGCAAGTATTATGTAGATATGCACATCATAGGAGGATACAGATCAATCTAAGGCTTTCATGGGTTCTTTAATGATCAGCAGGCAGAGGAATTTGATCTTTTGGAATTCTTCGGCGTTTTATTCCCATCTACCGTTACCTCCCCCTCTACTTTGTGGGTATTTACTTAAGTACTTGTTCCTTTGTACTTCCATTATTCCACTACAGAAAAGAAGAAAAGGGAAAGACTGCACCTTTGAAACTGTCAGCACTAGTTCATTTGCCCAGAATTCATTCCGCATGTTTTTCTGCAATGCTTTTAAGCATCCAGTAACCTGAAAAGATGCTCCTGTTCCTCCAGGCATTGCACTGGAAAAATGAAGCAATTCAACCTTGCCCAGAAACAAAGGGGTCTGAAGATGACCAGGAATCCAAGAAAAACTGGGGAACTGCAGCCCTGCTTGATGTGCTCAACTGATACCAAACCATACTGGGAACTCCTCCCAGGAGAACCACCTCAGAATTTACAAAAAAATACCCAGTTAGGTTTTATTTGCTTCCTGGGTGATCCCCAAATCACAAGATATCAGAGCCTGAATGTCACGGATAATAAAAAAAGCTGTTTATGTAAGAACTCAAGAAAAAGGTTACCATGCTTCTGCAAGGTACTGGCTAGGTCTCTGGAGAATTTTCTGGACTTACCTGTTCAAAGAGCTCTGCCTTTTCCTTGTCAAGCTGAGCAACACGCTCCTCAAGGTTGGATCTTGACTTAAACTGCTCTTCCCACATGCTCTGCAATTCCTTTGATGTCAGAGCGAGTGCATTCTGTTTTTGCACCTGTAAAAACAACAGTGGCAGAAGAAAAAACTAAGGTGACCAAAAAGAAAACACTAACTTAAATAAAAACTGGCCTAAGTTCTTGTCTCCCTGTGCAAGGTCTATGGTTAAGGTTAATGTGGAGTGTAAAACACAGCTCAGGAAACATAACCAAGATGAGAAATTGAAGCTGGAAGAAAGAACGAATGCTGCAGGAGTGACAAGATAAGGTTGCATCTTTGAGGGATAACAAGACATGCACACACACACACAAAATCACCCTGCAACTTTCTTCTAGAGTTCATGATGCATACTTTCTAATATAATTCCTCTAGTGCCCACCACAGAAACTACTCTATCCTCACGGCTTCTATAACAGCTGCACATCTCCTGAGAGCAAGAAAATATTTTTAAAGTTATTTATGGTTCTACCTAAAGCGACAAAGATTTGCCTAACAGATGCATTTGAGTTGAACAGAACTTGCTGCTTCAGTTCAAGTATAAAGACCAGAAGATAACTAGACACTTTTAGCGGCATTTTTTTTAAAGAAGAAAAAAAAGGGAAAAAGAAAAGAAGAAACCAAGAGATGTCTGCTGGCTATAGAAAATCACAAAAACCTTAACACAAAGTCTTAGATAAAATAATTGTTAGGGTGTATGACTTTCTCAAGTGTCCTTACAGAGCAGGTGAAACACTGGGTCTTGGGACAGAAACTAATGTGGCCTCAAGACAATTTCTAACAAAGTTGCAAAAATAATATGGATCTCCCAAGTTCAGTCTCCTTTCTCAGCTTTCAATCACAGATCTCCCCATTGTCCACAACTGCCACCCTAGCCATCATCTGCTATGGTTTAACCCCAGTAGGCAGCTATGCATCACACAGCCACTTGCTCACTCTCTGCAGGTGGGATGGGGAAGGGAATTCCTCAGAAGAATCGTGCTGCTGAACACAAGTATCTTGCACACTGCAACACACACAGCAGCAGGGAAACAAGGAAATTTACAGCCTTTTCCCTTGAGGGTGCCTTGCCCAAAAACCAGATGGGTATTTGACAGCTGTGTGCTTACACAGCCCACCTGATCTTTTCATCAACTCCCTATACACAAAAAATACAAAGACTAAAACCGTCATTCACAGAAGCCAGTCATCTACCTGCTTGTGGTGGTCCTCTGCAGCTGCCTGTGCGGTCCGTAAGCCAGTTATCAAGTCTTCCAGGCGGTTATGAACCTACAGAAGCATTACAAGAAGCAAGAAGGCACACTATGACTTTCTAGATTGAAGTTTACACCTCACTACCAAAGATGAATATTACAGAAACCTCTTCACTTCTTTATTCCTATACTATTTACACCAAACATCAATGATCAAATTAGTCTTAGTTTGATGCCACTGTAATACTGGTTAGCAGTCATTGCCTCTGCCATTTGTAGCAAGGAGAGAGAGACAAGACCATGCAGGTTATTAAGAATCTTCAGTGAAAACAGGCAGGAGTAGCTTTGCTCATCCCCTGTGCACTTGCAAATCATATCCTATTAACCACAGGGGAAAGATGAGCATTGTGACTGCCTTCCTATTCCTCTTGACAGTATCAGTACATTAGAAAGCTCAACTTTCACATGTAGCGTTTTACAAAATTTCTTCAGCTCAAATTGACAGCTACGGTTGTAACAAGAACCCTAGTTCACTGGTTACAATACCAAAAAAGAAGTTGCTTCATACAGGCCACAGATGTAAGCACTTTGTCTGAGGTAAAATTAACAACTGTGTAGAGGCAGTGGAAAATTCCAAGGCTTTCACTGAGTTCTGCAAGTACAACAGGAATTCCTCCTCAATGTTTCATGAAAACAGATGCACAGCAAGTGGCCAAAGGAAAAACACTTCTGCACAGAAAAAGCTCTGAGGAGTATAATTTTTGTTCCAGTCTGATGATGCCAGCCAGGTCTCTGGCACAAAGGCCTTGGTATCAATATACCCTGTGGAATTTCCACAACTTGATGAATACCTTAAATGAAACACATTGCAACAACTATCTGAAGCAGCATCTCTTGTTATGATGGGTCTAAAGCAGACAATACTTAAACCACTGTATTACTTGCAAATCTTTACCTTTTAGAGTGTTAAGTTTGCCTTGCTACAGTAGCATGGGAAAACTCTCAAAATGAGAAAGCTGGGGAGGGGAGCAGGCTGCTTTCAAGGTGCCTCTGTTCAGTAAAATGCAGGATCTGAGCTCCCCTAGGCTCTCCAGCAAAACCTCATCTTAAAATTTCCCCACAGAAACAGGTAACTAGGCTCAGAAGGAACAAAAAGGGACATTTATGACCAGCTTACTGAGGCAGAGGCTTGCAGGTCTCTCTGAAGGGCTTCAATCCTATTGCTCTGTTGCTGGACAGTGGCTTCCAATTTGGTGTTTTCAATTTCAAGGCTTAAAAAGAATACAGGTCTTATTATGAAAATCTGCCGGAGCGCCAATTCTAGAAGAACAGTGTGAAGTAACAAAACCAGAGCATCCTTAAACATCACATATTAATCTGCTGTGAGGCAACAAGGCTGTCTATCCTGTTGTTCCCCCCCAATTCCTGAAAGCAACAGACTTGCTTCACTCTGTTGTTCTCTTACTGTTGCACGTGTTCTTCCAGTTGTTTGATAGTATTATTAGTCTCAGAAGATGCCAACAGGAGGTCCTGCACTTTCTGGGCAGAAGTTAATGCTTCTCTTTCCTTATCATCCAAGGCAGTCTTGAAGTCACGAACACAATGCTCAGACTGAACGCGCTTTTCTTCCTCCTCCCGCAACTGTAAAATCAAGGTAAGAATCCACAGTCCTCAGGAGAGCTTTTACATCTGCTGCTGAAGAATTCACATGCTGCACGTATGTGCACATGCCCTCTCCCCAAAGAACTGGAATCATTTCACTTCTACTAGCAAATGAACATAAGCTGTGTTACTTTGTCATCTTGTACAGCTGCCTCTCACATCCCTCCCCTGATTTCTTACATCACAGCTCTAGGCACCGACACTGCCCCTCTGACCTTTTCAGTATCTTAGGACGCTCTTTGTACCTCCTTGTTTGCTCCTCTCTGAAAACATGAATTCTATATAGTTAGAATATACAAGAATCTAGAATTAGAAGAAGCAAGAAGGCACACTATGACTTCTTCTATAGTTACTACAAGCTATAGACACATCAATTTATTGTGCAAAGCATCTTAGCAAATACAAACTTCTGACCAAGTTAAGAACATAATGTCCTCACGTCAAAGACACGGACACGAAGTTTTTAGCATAGTATAACTGAGTCACGCATCATGAAATATATGCTGCTGAATTGTTTCCTAGAGTTTTAGGAAAACATACATTCCTACTTTCAACAGTCACCCTCAGATGTATTCGTATAATTGCAGACATTATGTACCTTAGCTTTAACCTTTTCCAATTCCTTTTGCAAGCGCAGCTTGTCTTCCTCCAGGTCACTGCGGTAGCGTGTAGTAACTTCAAGTGAAGCTTCTGACATAGATTGCTTTTTAAGAGCATCAGCAAGCTCCTGCTGCAGTTGTCTGACCATGCCCTAATGAAACAATTAAATGAGCATGAATGAAGTTGTAAGAACATGAAAAATGCCTTTACTTAAGACGTATTTTAATTATTCAACAATTCAATTTGGACTGAACTCAAAGGTATGAAATTTTGCCTGCTACCACCAGACACGTGCACAGATGAACACCTCTCCATCTTTCTCAGCGGAGCACCTCTAAATTCTCATCAGCTGTTCATGTTTTCTAACACAAAAAAAATACCATTCTTCTTGAAACCAGGCACAAGCCCACACTGCAATCACGTGAATTTTTCTAACATAATCCAAAGACATCTGTTGTGATGCAAGAGCCACAGTTTGACTGTAGGTACTACACTGATGATCAAAGGCAGGACTATGTAACAGAGCATTCTTTGTTCTATTCCTCTGTTTTACAAATATAATTAAATGAATACATATATCTCAAAGCTCTTTTGAGATATACTTTATGTTGAATCACTTCCTCTTACAATTGTCTTACTAAGTTTGTTTTAGAATAACAACTGCCTTTATACTGACATAATAGGTTTACTTAAATCTGGATAGTCCGTATTTACATATATCTATATAAAAACATATAAAAATATGTAGTATCTTCAAAAGGAAACTTATTTTGGTACTAAGGATACACAGATATTCACCAATAAAAATGATTGACAGTATCACTGGAGTTCTTTTCCCAAACATACTTTACAGTAACTGAAAAATGAAGAATAAAGCAATTATCTGACACTCAAAGATTCTGGATTTGTTAGGAAGAAAAAAACATAATTTTAAATCATTATTCAAATCAGTAAGGGAGTCCAACCTTCCACCAGTGTGTCTAAATACTGAGTGTAATTAGTTTTTATTTTCCAGAAAGTAAGGGAGATTAAACAAAATGGGTAAGACAATTTTTAAGTCAATGTTCTACCTGGAATTGGTAGAATACTTTATCAATATGGAATATCCTACCTACTCCTAGGAACATACATAACAATACGTTCTCCAGCCAGACCCCTTAGAACTCTCAGAACATACAGAAATTAACACCTGAACACTATAATACTCTTTAATTTTGATCAATTTACAAAGAAGAGATTTTTTTCCTCTGTAGGAACTTAATATAAATCCATCCCACATCACTTGTCTACATCTTTATTTCTTAACCCTCACATATTGCATGGTTCTTCCTTTTATACCACTCTTATCAGTGCAAGGCTTATAACAACCATCAAATAAATACATGAACTAACGAAAAGAGATGAAAAATGTTCTAGAGAAGAATTACCTTTCTTGATCAAAGCTAAGATTTGGATAGCTTTTTTCTGTTCTCTGCTCAGATCCCATTTGCCAAAACCTTCCACAATTTCAAGAGAAACACAACAAACCAGAACAAATCAGCATTATCAGGTCGTGTGCATATAACTTATACCTGGTATACTTAAACACACATTCATTTCAAGAACTGATGAACTTGTTCTTTCTCTATTTTACCTCTCTCTCTATTTTGTCAGTTTCATATTTGAAGACTTGTTCTCTTAAATCGGCACACTTGGCATTTAATTCCTTGTTTCTCTCTTCTACTAGGTAAACTTGCTTCTCAGTGTCAGCTCGGAGTTTGTTGAAAATATCATTAAATCGATCCTGTACATCATTCACAACTTTTTCTTTGATGATCCCCTTGTTCTGCACATCTTCCAGTTGCTGACGGAGCAAAAGGTTTTCACTCTGGAGCTGGGCCAATCGCTCCTGCATGGATTCCTGCTTTATGGTAAGTTTGCTCACTTGATCCTTCTCAAGTTGTCGAGCATGATCGTATTCCTTTGCCTGACACTGGGCTTGACTTAATTCTTTTTGTGTCATTTCTAAAAGCAGTATTTTTTCTCTCAGTGTTTGTTTCAACTGGTGAAGCTCATTTTCTAGACTATTAGCTTTGCTTTCAGCTTTACTCAGCTGCTGAGACAAGCTCTTGTTGGTTTCTCGCACATCGGAGAGGTCATGATGCAGCTTGTCTTGCAAGCGAAGCCATTCATCACGTTCTCTCTGAAATGTTCGTTCCACATCACTTTTTGATGACTGATGACGTTCAAGTTCTTGAACAGTAGTGTTCAGGCGGGAACGAAATGATTCAATTTCTGTCTCTAGTCTGTCTTTGCTTTCTTTTGTCTGTTCAAGTTTGGAAGTTAGCATTGCAGATTCCGTCTTCAGTAAGTTCAGCTGTCCATTGTACTGAAAAACTGTTTGCGTTAAGGCTTCCTCATTCAGTTTAAGTTCCTTTTTGAGATCTTCATTTTTTTCTTTCAACGTCTCATTTTCCTCTAAATATTTTCCTTCTTCCTCCTGGTGTCTCAGTCTTATTTGATCAAGTTCTCGTCTTAGCATAGTAATCTCATCTTGCAGTAACTGATTTTTGTACAACAGATCCTTTTCTCTCTCAGTGTCAGATTCCTGAATGACAGGGAACATGAAAAAATAGCCCAAACATGCATAAATAAGAAGGAACATGAATAAATAAATCTACAAAAACACTTCAGCATTTAACTGCATTTTAACATTTCTCAAAGTGAAGCATGACTTCAAAGACAAGAGTGAAATTTCAGGCAATATATATGTTTACTCTGTGAACCCATGCACGTGTACAATGCATGCACAGGATGAGAAGTGTAACATATCCGTAAGTAAACATCTCAAATAAGCTTAAACCAGCAACTAAGTAATAAAATTATTTAAGATACCTCAGGTATAAAGCTTTTGAGAATGACATGTGTATTCATGCCTTTAAAATATTCCCTTGAAAGTTAATTTATCTGTGTTACAAATCTGGTAAAAACAAGGCTAAAAAGGGTATTTTCCTTCTTCAGTATCTTCCTAACACCCTTTCTCTAGCATTACTGCAATTTAGTTATACAACTGAATTATCCCTGGAACGCAAGTCTTGTATATTGCCTGATTATTGCTTAACTTTTTTCCCCACATAAATATATTCACCCTACATTTATCGGACAGCACAGCCCAGAACAAATAATTCTTCCAAGAACTGCACATTCTTAGCAAATTAGTAAACTTTACAAGACTTTTTTTTAAGACAGTGTTCAGAATTGTTTTTTTCTTCTTTAATTATTCTAACTAGTACAGAGAGTTTAATTCATCGCTGATCTTCCTTTGCAAAATTTTAGTATAGGGAGGTGGAAAAGCATACTTCAAGTAATTAAGTTTGATAAGGCAGTAAGTAATTAAAAAAACAAGTAATGGGAACACAGAGCGAGTGTCAAAAAAACTCTCCTCTTGGTCAACCTGGATGTAGGTAGCTAGGTGTTCCCACTGCTAGCAACCTTAAAAAGTGATGCTAAACTGTCCAGGAAATGAAAACAAGATGGTTTAAAAAATGACGCAGATAGTGGTTTCTACTAGTTTTCTACTTATACACGCAATTAAAATACACAGAGAACTAATGCTGCTTTCCAAAACTTTTAAAGACATAAGGGAAAACAGAAGAGGTATTTACACCGTGAAGTTACACTGGTAAGCTATATATAATCTATCAAGAAGCAAAAAAAATTATATAAGACTATGACTTTAGAATGAACTTGGTGAAATTTAATTAATTAGGGAATAAGACTGCTTACATCTGAATTTTTCCCTATAGTTCTTCTTGTCTCTTCTAGTTCCTTTTGCCTCCAAAGGTGGTTGTTCAAAATGCCTTCTTGCAGGGCTCTGGCACTCTTTTCCTGAGAGAGCTGTCTCTGTGTTTCATCACGCTCTTCTTCAACCTACAACAACACAATTAAACTACTTATACCTTGAGAAAAATCAGAGCGAGCAATTTCTTCCCATTGTTCTTTTCATTCTTGTAAATAATTTTGCTTCCCCACAGTTATGATAATTCATCTATAAATTTTAATTTTCTTCTGAAAAAAAAAATACAGAATGTCTTGTAGTAATTCAGAAAAATAACTCAAAGTTCAGCTTTGTCTGAAAAAACCCTGGAAAAATAAAAGACTTCTTGGAAACCCACTGTTCTCAAAATTTGGCAATAGTTACCCAACTCCTTGTCCATGAACAAAGTCCATCCTTTAGGCACACTGGAATACAATGCCAGTTAAAAAGAAGCAGGAAATAAGAAGACAAATGTTTTAACTCATTACTTAATATACCTGTTTCAAAAGCTTTCTGAGTGTTATTAACTCCATTTCTAAATTTCTTGATTGTAACTCAAGTTGCTGTTTCTCCTCCACCTCTTTACAGTATTGCTCTTCTTTCCTTCTGAGTTTTTCTCTTGTTTTCTCATACAGTGTTTCTATTCTGAGCCTCTTTTCCTCTTCTTGTTTCAAAGTAAATCTGGGATTTAACAGACTCGTTGAGAAACTAAAGCACAGATATAAAAAGCAGATATTCCACATCGGGAATTTGTAGAGACAAACCATAGAAATGTTAAATATTGTCAGACTTTATATTTTTACTATAATTTTTAACTTTTTAAAAGAATTCTAACTTCATTCCGTTATCCATGGTATCAGTTTGACAAGATATGGAAATAAACCAGTGAGTATTTTATAATTTGTAAGTAAGTTTATATAGGTAAATATACAATTGTATGCACATTCGTGAATTTTTTTAAGAAGTCAAGTTTCATATTACAGACACTTCATTCCAAAGGAGTTTGTTGTCTTATCAGATCAAAGCATCACAAAATTTTGACTATGATTAATATACATTTTCTTAATATGCTGAGCATTACCTGCATATTACAGATTCAGTGATTGCAAGTAATGCTGATGAAGCAGTACATCACTTATCTCTCTGACAGACCCAACAATTTTTTAACAAGCCTTTTGTAAGCCTAAAACAACTGCTGACCATAGGAACAGCAAGCAGTTTCTATCTACTCAGGAATGAGGTCAGTGTTCAAAAACAAAATGCAGAGGGTTTAAATTTAATGAGATCAAAAATAGTTTTAGACCCCGATAGAACTACATCTGGGAGAAACACCAGCAATTTAATTTTGAATGTAATTCATACTGAAAGCCTTAGGGAAAATCAACTTCTTTACTGACTGAAACAATCAGCAACAAACATCAGCATGGGAAGAAATGGTCCACAGTGTGTCTGCAATATCCAAACAAAAAAGCAGCTTTGTGTTTCACAATTAATTTGAGTATTCTTTTTCTCTTATTCTTGTAACAGTCAACAAGAAAAAATCAAGCAAAATCATAAGGGAAGAGCTGGTTAACTGAAAATCTGCTTTAGGAATTCTGCAAAACAAGTCTTGGCAGCCACAAACAAATTATTCAGAAGATTGACAGTAACATTTGTATTTCAGTGCTTTATATTGCAAGGAAAAACATAATTTTTAGGGTGATTTCACAAAAGTAAAAATATAGCTTTTATAAGTGTAAAGTTAACATCGCTTTGAGAATTTATTTGGAACAGAAATATTACTTATTTATAATTGACTGATATTTGAGAATTTTGAAAAACTATGTGCTGGCATTGGCTGGGGTAGAGTTCATTAGTAGCTGGTATGGGGCTGTGTTTTGGATTTGTGCTGAAAACAATGTTAATATAAATGATTTTATTATTGCTAAACAACACTTGCACAGCATCAAGGCATTCTCTGCTCTACTACCGTCCCACCAGCGAGCAGGCTGGGGATGCATAAGAAGTTGGGAGGGACCACAGTTGGGACAGCTGACCCCAACTGATGCAAAGGATATCCCATACCATATGGCATCAGCATATATAGCAGGTGGAAGACAGAGGGAGCAGGAGTGATGGCGTGTGTCTTCCCAAGTCACTGTTATGTGTGATGGACCCCTGCTTTCCTGGGGATTGCTGGACACCTGCCTGCCCATGGGAAGTAGTGAATGGATTGCTTGTTTTGCTTTGCTTGTGTGTGTGGCTTTTACTTTCCCTATTAAACTGTCTTTATCTCAACCCACGTGTTTCCTCACTTTTACCCTTCTGATTCTCTACTTGATCCCACTGGTGGGGGAGTGAGTGGCTGCATGGGGCTTGGTTGCCAGCTGGGCTTAAACCATGACAAACTGTTGGGACTCAAACTCAGGCAAAGCTGGGACTGGCTTTGCCTTCCTCATAATCCTCTTCCATGTACCAGAAAGCATGACTCCTCAAAGCTCAGCCTCTCCTTACAGGGCTGCTGTTCCTGCTCCCTGACCAGCCTGGTAGCTCTGCTGAATTCACACGTATCAATTAAGATCCCTCTTGTACTTGAAGGACAAAAACTGGACCCAGGGTCCTAGATGCAGTTCAGCAAGTGTTAAGTAGGCATGGGTAATCACTCCCTTCAATCTCCTGATCTGCTGCCATTGGACTTCTCAGCTGCCAGCTCATATTGGCTCATGTTCACCTTGCTCTCTGACAAGACCACCAAGGCCCTCTCAGCAGGCTCCCTGGCCAGGCCAGGCCTTCCCACAGGACATCATCACAGGGGATCTTCCTTCCCAAGAGCTAGGCTTTGCGTTTGTTCCAGCTGAATTTCCTGTGGTGCCTGCTATACTCTTGCCTAAAGTCATTAAAACACTGGCTAACCACTCAACTGTGGTTAAAAACCTCACACCATCCAAGTCTAGCTCAGGAGTATGGAGGAAGGGGCAATCCTGAATTTGACCTTTCAAATAAGGAAACATGTAAGCAAGCAAAACAAACTCTTTAAGTTCTTTTCTGAGTTGCACTCTGTAGAGTTACTCGAATTCCTAATATTACACACCACCAGAAGCTGGAAAGACACTAGCATACACAATTTATATAAATACCCTCTCTTAGGAATCCCATTTTCTGATACAAACTCTCTTGTTCTCTTGTCTTGATATTACAAAAGCCCCTGGAAACAACTTGCAGAATATTTTAGATGGAGCTATTATGTAGGCATTTTGCCCCAATATTATGTCCTTTATAGCATAACTTGTCCAAGGGATTAAAAAACCCCAAACTCAAGACTACAAACTTCTTATCCTACCACATGCAGTATCAGCATCTTCTGGCACTTTAACACTGACAAGATAACAAGTTATCAGGACAAAAGGATACATACTTAAGGCTTTGAATGTCACTTTTCCATTCCACTTCTTGATGAGCCAAAATAGATTTCAAATCTTCAGTCTCTTCTGCTATTAATTGTGATTCCTCCTTTTCACTTTCTAATTTTCTTACTTCTTTACAGACAGCTGTATATCGATTTTTTTCACGTTCTATTATTTGTTCATATTTAAGAAGTATGTTTCGAATTTTCAATAAAATAGCAGAACCTATTTTGAGATAGAAAAAAGAAAGCTGCACATATGTACAAATACTTTCTAATGTGTTTCTAATTATTTAATTAGGTATAGGTGATAAAGTTTGGTAGTAGGAAGACTACAAGTAATACAGATGTCTCTGAAAAGAGGCCACGGGTTGTCTCATGACAGAGACAATTCCAATGGACTCACTGCAGGGCACAGTTGAGCTTCTCCGCCATGCTGGTGGCACCTCATTGAAAAACTTATTTAGCAGAGGGTGAAACCATCACACAGGTAAAGGAACAGGGGGGGAAATGTGAAAAACAGTGAAGGTCAGTGAAGGGTGGTGGAAAGTTATAATTTTTTTCGATTTCTCAGTATACAAATCTATTTTAAATGCTAACAAATTAAGTTTCTCCAAGTGGAGTTTGTTTTGCCTGTGACAGTAACTGGCAAATGACAGCCCTGCGTTTGTCCTAATCAGTTTTTTCATCCTATTTTGTCCTGCTGAGGAGAGGCAGTGAGAGAGTAGATGCATGGGAGTTTGGATTTTAGCCAAGGTTAACCTTTCCTGTAAGCGATACTTGTGTTTCTACAACGCTATGTGTATATATGCAGTCTTATTATGACTTATTATATATAAATAAATAAATATACATATGCATGTACGTATGTGTATGCATGTGTGTTTAAGTAAAGCCATTATTTTGCTACACAGTTTGTAGCAAACAGTTTGTAGGGTGTGCTGGTTTAGGCTGGGGCAGAGTTAGTCTTCTTCACAGTGGCTGGTATAGGACTGCGTTCTGGGTTTGTGCTGAACATAGTGTTGGTAACACAGAGATTGTAGCTCAACTCTACTTTGCAAGACTGTTCTTCAGCTCTGACTAGACAGAAAACCAATGATAAAGCACGTTTGCTGACAATGCAGGCAGACATCTCAGCTTAAGCTGACACAATTTCACATCCTTTGAGAGGGTTCTCTAACCATAAAGAAGCCTTAGACCGAAATATAAAACTAACTTTTTATATATATATGTAGGAGTGCACACAAGGAAACCATGTTTTAAAAAAAAAAATCTTGCAACATCTGAAGAAAAAGTGACTTTAAAACATACCTGTATGATCCACACTAAGCTGTTCTAACAGCAACACAGCCTCTTTGTAGGTGGACGTTGGTAATGCGACATCCTCTGAAGTTGTGTCAGATGAGTGAGGTAAATCAAGGTCATCTGTTACATCCATGCCGACCTACAAACAGTAGAGTATTTTCTGTATACAGCTATATGGTACTGCAGATCCTTACAAGTGCATGAATAACTCATTCTCTATTTCACAGTCCATAGATTTGGCTCCAATATTATAAAGGTGCATATAAGCACCAATTTGTGGTTGATCCCATCTAAGTGATCAAAAGCTAGTAAAACTATTTATCAAGAAACTAATTTTACAGTACCTTGTTCTTTTCACTCCCTGTTTTTGCTGCAGGTCTGAAAAACAGAAATGTATTTCAGTTCTGGAGTGTTTATCCTGCATTATGAACAATACCTAAAGTTGCTCTGAAAACCTAGTTTAAGAAGGGAATTAAAGCAAAATTTAATATAAGAATTTTATTAGATGTGGTCAAATACTGGGGGAAAAAATTGTCTCTCATCATTGCTAATGGAAGGCTATTCTTTTTCCACAAGATATTAAGCAAATAGTTGAAATAACTGTTCTCTGCACTTCACTCACAATGATAGGAATAGTACAACTACACACATGTAGATATATGCAGTTATGTGCATTTCCTGTTTAATATCAGAGGTTTAGCTCTCTTCAGAATTGAGACTCTTTTCTTACAGGTCCAAGAACCGTAATTTTGGATTCTCTAGTGTACTTGGGCTGGCTGGGATGGAGTCAATTTTCTTCACAGCAGCCCATACAATGCTGTGTGTTAGATCTCTGACCAAAACAATGTTAACAACACACCAATGTTTTAGCTATTGCTGAATAGTGCTTGTACCCTATCAGCAACTTCTGTTTCTCATTTTGCCTCCTGCTTGAGTAATTTTGAGGTAGGCAAGAAGTCAGGAGGACATACAGCTGAAGAAAAAACAACAAAAAACCCAACCCAACCCAACCCTAAGATGCCTGCAATGAAACAGCAATTTTGCTAATTTGTTTCTCCTCTCCTTTTTTAAAAATATAAAATATATATATGTTTACCTATGCACACACTCAGGTAATTATTCACCATGTGTGCCCATTGACCTTGTAATTAACTTGTCCAGGATGTCCAAAGCACTAAGCAAAAAATAAGTGTTTTGGAACACAAAAAGACATCAGGTTGTATTGTCACGTGAAAGAACAAGAACCATTGTACACATAAAGTTTGCAAAAAGATCACCCTTAGCTGTAGGTCAGTTTTTATCATTAAATTTTATTTATAACATTCCTTATATTCAGTACCTTTCTTCATCTTGAGATGTTTCACTGAAAGTGCTATCATCCAGTGTTTGAAAATGATTCCCACTGGAAGAGCTCATCGGCTGATTAGCCTTCTGCTTCAAAGACTGTCTTTTACTCTTCTTTGCAACTTTGGAATTCAGGCCAAATTCGCTGCATTAAACAAAAAAAAAATCACCAATTCAGTAACTTTACAGAAAATGTTTCTATGAAACAGACATACTTGATACGTCCAGAAACAACTGAGATGAAAAATATCTCTGTTAAAACACAGACTTAACTTCAAAGACTGTAGAGTATTTAAAAGGATTTAAAAAACCTTCCCACAGGAATGAGGTGGAAATGTGGAACCTGAACAAGATTGAGGAAAGCTGAAATAGAGCTTATATCCGTGTTAGAGGAAGTATCATGAGCAGAGACTCCTTTGAAGCACAGATAGCAAAACACTCCTGCTTCAGATTACATAAAAATATCTGTGCTTCCTTCAAACTTTTGAGTTTGGTAACACCATCTTTTCCCTTTTCCTGACAAGCATCTGGACTTATTGAAAACACCAACTGCACATAGATCACTTAAAATCACCTAGAAAAGAGAGACAGCAAAGTAAACCGCAAGTTCCTACTCTGCTTTTCTGGATGGCCATTTCCTACAAAAATAACTGCTTTTTTCAGTTTCCAACTCTGGTTTTGGAAACTCATTCTGCCTCATTATTACAAGGAATGTTCTTTCTCTTTTTTGTAGTTTTATTATTTTTTTAAAGCAGGCAAGAAATATGAACCTCCATTATCAGCTTAGTTGTTGGGTGTTTTTTTGGTTCGGTTTTTGTTTGTTTGTTTGTATTTTAAATTATATTTCTTATGAATTTGTGAAGCAGTGGACTACTCAGTATGGCTTTCAGCACTTAGGACACTACTTCAACTAGTACAATATTGAGTAATGCTGCAAATAAGAATTTGAGATCCTATCTTCAGTTTACCCTTTCGCTGGTATTTCAATCAATTTTGACCTCTCCTTGGGTGAAAAATTCTTTCTGTCCTTTTCTTCAGCACAGTTTTCATCCTCCATTTTCAGACAGTCATTCTGCCTTGGAGCAAGATTTTCTTTCATTTTCTTATTAGTAATGTTGCCTGGCGGTGTACTTAATTTATCAACATCTTCCTGTTTGGCCACCTTCTGCATTTTGAAACATTTTTCTTTGTTTTTTTCCTTCTCAACCTACAAAAAGAAAGATAAGTTTCATGTATTTCTCAGTATTTCTAGAAAAAAGAAGCACAATATCCAAGACAGAATAATTCAGGGTTTACTTCTGAAAAAGCGTAAAATGAAAAAAAAAAAAGGCACAGAGATGTATTTTCACAAAATTACATTACAAAGTGTATTGTCATTGAAAGTACTTTGAATTTACTCACGATTCTATAACAGAAACATACTCCTTAGAAAGAAAGCAATATTGTATCTTAAAATATGAACAACAAGAGACTAAAAGCATTACTGATGGATTAAAGAGTTAAAAGGACTGCACAATGTTAGTTGTAAAAACAGAAATAAAGAAAAATCAAGTGGATGTGTGCTTGGTTACTGCTTTCTCCATTGGGGATAGGTAGTGAGGCAGGGGAGAAGATGCCAAACCCACAAGCAGAAACAGTTTCACAGCAAACAGGAATTTTACTGAAGGGCAATGAAGACACATCATGCAGAAATCACAGCAAATGAAGAGATCACTCAAGACCCTGTTCAAAAGCTATTTTCATTCTTTGTTTCAGAATGAGAACTGGTTTAATTGTGTGCACTTCTTTTAATGTCAATTAAGTGATAACTATTTACACTGGAAACTGAGTGCCACCTACTGCTAAACTGGAAAAATAACACATTGTGTTTTACAAAAAAGGGAAGAAAGGGCAACACTGTTGCTTGTTTTATTTGTATTTTATTTCACTTAATGATCAATAGCTAAAGTGAACAGGACCATTGATATGGAGAAAGTCTAAAGAATAAGGAGTAGCAAGTAAACTACCTCTTTCTGCAGTTGTACCTTCTCTTTCTCCAAAGCCAGGAATACTATTTGCAGCATTCCTACCTTACTCTTAAATCTTTCCATATCTTGTTTTAGTTCTTCATCAAGATTCCTTTCCAGTATGCCACAAGATTGCTGAGCATTTGCAAAAAGACCTTCAATTTCTGTTTCTTCTATATTATTACTGTTGATAAGGCAAAGCCTGGGAACATTATCATTAAATCCAGAGTATTTTTCAAGTTTCCTTTCTGTTACGAAAAGTGTATTTTCATCACTTGTAGAAACAGGTCTTATTTTGGGAAGAGTATTAGAAATGTCACCCAAAAGACTTGATTTTAAGCTATGGCTCAGGGAGTAAGTAGGACCTTCCTCTGTATTTTCACTACTTCCATTCTCATTCTCTTCTGTTTCCACAGCAGGCATTTTCTTTTTCTCCTCTTTTACTAGAAACACCTTTCTGTTATCTATATTGTTACTGCCATCTTCTTCATCTGTATTCCAGGTATCTTCCACATTTGCCTTTAAGCTATTTTCATCAGGAAGGACACCAAGACTCGGAATTACAATTTCCATTTGAGGTACTTCACCTAGCCTAAGTTTAGCATCTCCAAATTCACCTTTGCTTTCTAACTTACTACTTGATTCTGTCACAGGAGATGAAATAATGCAAAAACTCTTCAATTCTTCCCCAAAGCCATCTTCTGGTATTTCTTTCACAAGGCAAGCAGTTTTTCCAGTTTCATTTTCACCAAACAACTGTTTCAGCTCTGCTGTAATGTTTTTAAAATTTGTTTTCAATTCCCTTTTCTCCTTTTCAACCCACAGTTTTTCATATCTTTCTTCCCAAGGTTTTAGACTTAGCTCCTTGTTAGCCTTGTGTGATTCCTCATTTTCTGCTAGGGCTTCCTGATGTGAAATTTCTGCTTTGTCAGTCTGATTTTCACGTGCTGTTTTTTCTACCAAGTTTGTAGTTTCTAAAATATATTTATCCTTAAGTAAACAGGCACAAACAAAAAGATTACCAAGAAAAAGGAAGTTACAGTTAATCTAAGTCATTTCTGTTGCAAACTCATCCTATCATATAATAGAAATAATAGAATCAAGGTATTTTGAAAACAATTTTCATAATACAAAGCAAGGGATGATACTAAATTAAAGGCTTACTGAATCATCTTTTTCTTAAAAACAGAAGGACTTACTTTAGAGACAAGTTTTTCTTGGATTAGACTTGTCTGGACACTAGGGCTGCTTTTACCTTTAAACCTGCCTGCTTTCTGTAACTGGTGGCAACTTATTTTTTCATGTTTTATTGCTTTAGTACCATTTTTCTTTGGAAATGCCAACATTTTCTCACCCTTCTTCCTCCATTGTTCTCTGTCTGGCATTTTACAGTCCTCTGCCAGCTAACACACTGCTCATCAACATGACAAGCTTTTTACTGTCCACTACTTTGAGAACTGGCTAAGTTTGGCCTATTTCTTCACCTAAGATGCAGAAATTTTAAATTCCATTCCAAGTTCCAAAGAAAAGCATTTATTAGGGAAACCTGTCCATTCCTTCCCTCATCCCAAAAATCAGAAACCTAAACTTGTGTGAAAACCGTACTATGCCTCAAACCCACCCACCGTCTTCATGTCCCTGACTCCATCCTCTGTTTCTCAATAGCTCTGATTGCTTCTGTCATGTGCCCCACTCCTCCCTACATGCTCCTTCCCCATATGCCTCCTTGTGCCTTCTGAACAGGGCCTACAGCCTAAACCCCAATGGGCTAAGCCCATCCAATTCCTCACTCTCTTTTCCTGTCAACAAAGTCCTTTTCTTTCCGCAAAAATTCCTCCTTTCAGAACAGGGAAAGGAGCACCTCAGGCAGCCACCATTCATGGTACCTGGGTGTGGGGTGGAACTAATTTACTCCACTGTCCCTCAAGGTGCTACAGAAGACTCCAGACCCCTCTATCCAGCCCTCTCCTGTATGCCAAACACAAATAGGATGCCTGCCTTATTCCTCTTCAGAACGCCCTCTGAGAAAATCCTTCTCAAACACTTACTAACATGGCCAAACAGCATGTATATTGCAGAGGCAGGGAAAACAACAAGAACATCACAAAATTTAAATTTTTTTGTTTCATCTTTCTCTTACCTGGCATGTTTAATCAAACAGATCAGCACACTATAGACAAATCTCCCTCTTCACTTGAATGTGCATTTTACATAAGGGAAAAAAATGAATTTGACTGCACTGTTTCTCAGCACCACGCAAAATGAAAAACACTGAACAAAATTTAAGTGGGAAACAAACTAGTTAACAGCAAATATTCAACAACGATAAGGACTTTTCCCCATCATAAGAAGACCGCATCCCACTTTACTTCAGGCTGTAATACAGGCTTATCTGCAGAACTCTCCCTTCAGAACTATTCACTGATTGGTACGTTTTCTTTAGTGTATAATACAATTTACTGAATCAGACTCTAATTCAAAGTATTTGGTGTTACATACCCACATCCCATAGCTGTCAATGGCATCCTCGACATCTTTTTCAGCTGATGATGACATATGAAAGGTAGATCCTGAGTGCTCACCTACAGTGACAAAACATGTATTTTGATAACTGGTATGACCTAATTCTACTTATTTACACCCACAGTGCATCTTGACTCATATTTGTGAGACAAATCTTAACACAAAATAACACATCCCCTCTCATTTGGGAGCTCCTAGAGAGAAAATTACCATAATACAGATTTAAGATGCATCTTTATGAATCTCTTTCTTCTAGAGCATTTCAGCTTTTACTGTATAAAGATTTGCTGCAATTCACTATAAATGGTCACAAATCAACCAGTTCTGTTTCTTAAAGGTGCATGATCTCCATCTCTCTCTTTGACACATTGTGTGACATACAGTAACTAGTTACATTCCAATTTTAATTTCCCTATGTGCAGTGCACAGAAAATTATGGAAAAAAAAATCACGGCTTTGAAATCTTTTAAGGCCCCAACTTTACTCTATGCATGAAACAAATCTGTCTTTAGACATGGGTCTGGACTGAGTATTTCAAACTGCTGCCTCATCTGTTGCAGAAGACATTGATGGGACACTGAACGAAATACAGACTTGTATAATTTTCAGAAACAGCTCACGATCTGAACAGTTCACTCCTACTCCTGAAAACGGGGTTCCACTCCTCCCTCTCTCAGAATTTCTATATAACATGGACATGTCACAGACTTCTCAGAAGCAATCACTCTGTCTAGGTGGCTACCTTGAATATCTCTTACACCAGACTGGACTCTGGATAGTCCCAGATACAATTTAGAAGAAGCAACTCACTGTCATTGTTCTTGTGGAAGGCACACTGAACACTTTCATGTAACAAGTATGCAGAAAGAAGCATTCCAATGTCCAAACACTTTCTTTGTAAAGAACTTCTTCCTAATGTCTAACCAAAACCTCCCCTGGTGCAGCTTAAGACTGTGCACACTTGTCCTATTGCCAGTTGCCTGGGAGAAGAGATCAACTTCCATCTGGCTACAACCTCCTTTCTGTGCTTGTAGTATTAAAACATAATACAAAAATCAGAAGGAAAGCAAACTCAGGGCTGCCTGAAAAGGGGAGATGACAGCATGTATCCTGGAGGAACCCTACGTCATGGAAGGGTATTTGGTGTTGAAGGCCAGACTACAGGAGGGAGCAAACACATGTACAGGTGCATATTTCAGTAGACCTGATTCCAGAACACCTTGATAGAAACGTTAGTATTAGGAAAAAACTTGCAAGTACAATGTGTCTGGCCATAAAATAACATTATAAAGAGAGTGTTATGAATACCTTCAATGTCCTCGGCATCTTCTAAAACAAATTCCTGCAACAGGTCTGCCAAACACAAAACAGATGCCTTATTAAATACTCCTAAAAGATTATGAAGCTAAATCCAGAACCACTTGAAGCGAACGTTACCTGATTTCTGCTGCCTATTTTTAGGAGAGGTTTCATTCATTTCCAAATCAGATTTGGGACTCTTCAGCTATGAAAGACAATTCAATGATAAAACACCAAATTCAAAGTAACTACATACTACTTAATGAGCAGGATAAGTAGCCAGTCTGATATGAACAGATAATTACCTGTGAATTGTTGGGTTTCTCCAAAAAGCCTGGTGGTGAAAATTGTTTTGGAAAATGTTAATTTAATTGTGGGTATCTTTTACTCCATTAAACATCAGTAGTTTCTACAACTAAGTATTAGTCCCAAGCATTATTTCACCAAGATTACAATACCTAACATTCAATTTCCCTCATCATGCAGGATTTGTATTAGTTTACAAGGAAAGAACAATTTATACTTGCCATCATGCACCTTGGATTTAAAAAACAGTTATCATAGAACTAGGACAATTTATGTGAAGCAATAAAGGTCATGCTTGTTAACAGAACAAGATCAAAATATTTAGTACTTTTGATGAACTCAATCCTGATTTTTAAAAGGATTATTTCAAAAGCCAAAGTTGGTCTGCTGTAATGAAGGATCATAAACCACATTATGACTGTGATTATTCTACAAATGCTTAATGTTGAGGAGCATTTTGCTTTCTGTTGATGGGACTGAGAAAGCATGAGTACAGACACAGGAACTCATATATGTGTAACAAGGTAAAACCAAGTCCTCATTAGATTGTTGTGCTTTAGCTTGCAAGGCAATAATAGAAACAAATGTTGTTTGGTTTTAATCCACATTTATAGCATAATTCCAAATATTTTTTTTTAAATTTTGCCCAACATTACATCAATGCCAAACCCACAGAATTTACTGCCTGTATTTCTCAAATCCTCTGGGTTAGTCATCTTACAATTTGAGTGCTCTCATGAAATAAGTATATGAAATATTACTAAAAATGGCTCTATGGAAAGCATTCTATATTAAAAAAAAAAAAGGTAAATCAACATTAAAAAACAAGCAGCATTTGATTTCACTGAACCTGGTGGTTTAGCAGTATGCAAAGAGCTTGGCAAGATCACCATAATCGCCTTTTATCTCCTTTTCACACTTATGTTAATCTTGTCTTAGTAGAGTCATGCAAAGCAGACTTCCACAACAAATACTTAACAACTACATTTCAAGCTCCTGGGAGCTCATGTTTTGCTCAAGATGCTCCGAAGACAGTGTCTTCAGCAACAAAGCCTGAGCTTTAGTCCTGTTTTATCCCCTAGGCAAAACATAATAAAAAGTTATCAAAAGCTGAGCAAGAGGGGAAAAAAAATGTTTAGCCAGATCATAGCTGTCTTCTGCTTCATTACCATCCAAGCAAATTAAATGTTCAGAAAGGGTCAGTCCTAAACCACATATACTTTCATCACTTGAATCAAAAAAAACTAGAAACACATCTGAAGAACACATACAATGCAAAGAACTTCCTTTGCAAACTGGCCAGCAAGCACTGTGATAAAGTGTTAATTAACAAATATAAGCATTTCACTGGTGTAGCTCACACCCACATCATGACAGCACTTCTACGACAGACACTCATACAAGTTCACTTCAGCCTACAAATGCTTACAAACATTAGCCCACCAGAAAGTTACCATTGTTGCCTTCTGAAAGAATCTGGGAGTATGCTCCATGTTTCACTGCAGCTGGGAGCAACACACTGGATGACACTTTTCTCAGACTTTGCGAATCTGCCTGTGTAAGCCAATACACATGAATGAGAATTAGTACAAATGTATTTTCAACTCATTTCTATGCAAAAAGCTGCCGCTTAAGTCAATTTGCATAGCATGGTATCAAGTATATTAGAGACAGAAAAACTTAATTCTTGTATCCTTGGACAGAACGCATCAAGACATAGTACATTGGAAAATCACAGCAGTTGTGTCTGTTTTTGGATCTTGGGCAAAAACTTCACAACTCGTCTAAACTATTCTGTCATGCTGACAAACTGAACAACCACAAAAGAGAATTAATGTAATTAACTCACGATGCAGGCTATGAACCAACAGCTGCAGGTCTGCAGTGATGCAGTATTTGCCCTGAACTTGTACCTGACATTCAAGTTTGCGCTGATGTTCCCTAAGCATGTATCCTGAAGTAGTGAGTTAACACAGTGCTGCTCCCAGTTGTAAAAGTCATTTGGCCTGGTCAAAGACCAGCAAGGTAAGGCTTACAGCTACCTTAAAACCCCCAATATTTTAGTCTTGTATTTTTAAAGAAAGAGTGGGAAGAGTTCATTTTTCCTCACAAGAAAAGCCAGAGTGGGGTAGCTACAGAGCCTGCTCATTACCACAGACTGAAAGAACTAAAATGGCAAACACAGCCACCATGTGGGTGCCTCTGTTGAACGTAACTCAAAAAGGGCCAGAATACACCTACAAAAGGTAGGGAGGCTCTATTCAGAGGCAGCTGTCTAGGTTGTAGACCCCAAAGGCAACTGTTGAGCAGGTCAGAAGCCTAGAGCTGTATGGTGAAAAAGCGACAATTCTGCCAGCCTCTCTGAAAAGGTCAGAGTATTTCAAGCTGGAACAAACTTCACTACTTCAATACTATACTAGAAACCAAACATGGAAGCCAGTTGCTATGAGACCCACGCCATTCGCTTGACCTAACTTCATCCCAATGCTAACGGAACAGCTGGCCTAGAACAGAAGTATTTAAAGGGTTCCCAGTTGCAAATATATGGAAAAAGCAGGAAAAGAGGAAATAAGCCTTTATCAATAGTAGGACCTAAGCCAAAAGCAAGCTCTTAAGCGCTTGTAGATCTTAGTCCTACCCCGTGCAGTGGGAACACCTGTGTCATTCACACAAAGTACCTCAGAGTCCCAGGGAGATTCAGCATCTTCCTCTCGCTCTGCTCTCACTGCTGGCAGGGCACCTACAAATAAAGAAGTGAGATGCTCAAGTGCTTATATTTCACTCTGCTTTTCTCAATGAGTCAAGCCCTGCATCCATTCTGTTGCCAAGGATAAACAAAGTGAGTTTTGTTCAAGGGTGAGAAGATGGCTAGGGGTAAACTGAGAAGTTACATTCACATTCTCACAAAAGTTATAATGGTACAAAAATTATAGGGTAAAATGCCCCTGATACTCTCCCTGGATGGAATCAGTTGGCATGCTTCACAGTGATTCCCCACACAACAGTAAGCATCTGCTAAGAAGGGTGGAACAGAGGGTGGAGTGGAAACACCATGGCCTGGCTCTGTGGAAATCACTGCAGGGAGGGGAACTCGCTGACACTTCAGCTGATAACCTGCATAGCACCTGTCAGCCAAGGGAGAAGGAAGATGTCCTGCTCCTGAGCCAACAACTGTGGCAAAATCCCTCTCCTCAAATGAACTTGGTTCACTAAAGCCTAACTG
>JAWWMP010000198.1:0-24638 GCA_035047865.1 Dendrocincla tyrannina
AGGGCGAGGGAGGGGATTCTGCTCCTCTGCTCTGCTCTGGTGAGACCCCACCTGCAGTGCTGCATCCAGCCCTGGGGTCCCCAGCACAGGAAGGGCATGGACCTGTTGGAGCGAGTCCTGAGGAGGGACACCGAGTTGATTATAGAGGTTAGAGCACCTCTCCTTTGAGCATAGGCTGAGAGAGTTGGGATTGTTGAGCCTGGAGACGGCTCCAGAGTGACCTAATTGTGGCCTCCAGTACCTGAAGGGAGCCTACAAGAAAGATGGAGAGGGACTTTTTGGAGGAACATGTAGTGTATAGCGAGGGGTGATGGCTTTAAACTGAAATAGAGTAGCTTTAGATTAGATATTATGAAGAAATTCTTTACTGTGTGGGCAATGAGGCCCTGGAACAGGTTGCTCAGAGAAGTTGTGGGTGCCCTATCCCTAAAATTGCTCAAGACCAACTTGGATGGGGCTTTGAACAATGTGTTCTGGTGGATTTATCCCTTCCCATGGTAGGGAGGTTTGAATGAGATGATCTTTAAGGTGCCTTCAGGACATTTAAAGGGTCTTCCAAAGTGGCTGAAGATTTTGAATGATGCATTTCTGGGTGACTTGATGAATTTTTGGGTGATGGTGTCTGAAAATTTGTGAACCAATGAGGCATCTCTTCAGCTCTGACAAATGCAAATGGCCCAAACAATTCACAAGAAGCCACAATAGATTCATTCTCCAGATTTGTTTTCTGGAGTTAAAATTCAGTTATGAGGCAGATGTTACTTTTCGATCCATATGACTGCATCCAGATTTGATGTGATGAGTTGAAGAAGCTCAGCAGAATTCAAGGTTCTATCTGCAGAGTTTCTAGGATGTCTGTGCATGATGCTACATGTTTTTGAAGAGCTTGGCTCTGGAGACAGCTTGAATCCAACCTGCCTTACTAGTCCTGGCTTGTACTGGCCCTGTCATCACCTGGTAGGTTCTCATTCCCATCAGCCTCCCTCCCTGACTCCAAGCAGGGCCATCTGGGTGTCTCTGCTCTGCATTCTGTGGCACATATGGTAGCCCACAACAAATGTTTAATGCTGCACATATATTTCAATGTGAAAACACAGTGTTTAAAGAGATTCTTCTACTCCTAACATATATTGTGCTGGTTCAACCTAGAATCTTAGGGATAAGCTGAATGTGCATTTTCATTCATGTGTGTCTTGCACAGGACCGAGACATGGACAAGAAGAGAATTGAAGAGCTGCTGGAGGAGAACATGGTCTTGGAGATTGCACAGAAACAGAGTATGAATGAGTCTGCACACCTAGGCTGGGAACTAGAACAACTGTCTAAAAGCACAGATCTTGCGGACAGTGAGTACCAGCTGGGGTAGCAGTTGTGTTTGTGGTCTATTTCAGAATAGACAGGTTGGTTGACTGACGTGGGAACAGAAGTTGAGTCCAAGCTTGGAGGACTTCCCTCTTTCAGCCACTTGATTTTGACCATAGTTTTTTGGAATTTCTAAAATGTATTCCTTTAGTTTCTTTCATTTGAAAGCATCAAAATGTTTTCCTTTTGTCTTTTTCATCCCTGAGAGGAGTGACCTTTAAGTAAAATGATAATTTAAAAAAAAAAGAAGCTTTGTAAATGACACAGCAGAAATGTCACACCAGATATTTCTAACTGAATGGTTGGGAGGAGTCTGTGATCTTTAGTATTCTTTAGTGCAATTAGTACAGACAATTAACTGGTCTTTAAGTCCCAGGAAGTAGTGTATGCTGAAGTCATTTATTTTTACTAGATACTGAAAAATGTGTACTGTTAAAATAACTGGCTGATTTATTTTCTTTCAGTGGTTGATTTGATTTCCGTAACTATCACAAACATAGCTCTTCCTTCACTAGGCACATTTTAACATTGGTTTCTGTGTTTAACATTCATTCTATCTATTACACCAGCCTAAGTAACAATGCTAAATGGAACTTGGGAAATACAAGGTATTTCATCTAAATTCAATGTGCAGCTTTTATTGGGTACTTACCTTATTTCTGCTAAGACTTGCACGTTTGGCTTTGTGTACCAGGAGCAGTTTAACTTGAAGATGAAGGAATAAATTAGAGTAAGGAGATGTTTTTGGTTAAACTGTCTAGAATAGCTTTGTTTTGTAAAACAACTCTGTGCCTGACACCAATTCTTAAATCTTGCTATCTAGGATCTGAATTCACTTTGCTAACATTAATGGCTAGTTAATTGTTACTTCTAAATAATAATCTTGCAAATCAGGTTATTTTAGCCTGAGAAGCAAATGGCACCGTATTGCTCCTTATATGCAGTCAAAGATATTGCCTTTTGTATTAGTCAGAAAAAACCCACAGTTCTCTCAAAACATGCAAATTTTTATGAAAAGCATTTCAGGAAAATGTAAAAATATGTAATTTTTCAGCCTGTTTAAAATACCAGGCTTTTCCCCTCTCCTGGTTTGGTTTCACTAGTGATGTAAGAGAAGGAAGGATGCTAGTTTTAGTTTGTTATCTCTTATTTATTAACTTCTCTCAAATATAACTTTCAAAATTCGCCAAGTCATTTAAAAAACATGAAAAAGATGAGGTTCCTTCAAAGCCCTGATGCTTGGCATTTCAGCACTGGAGCTCCAGAGACTCTCTGATTAACCAAAGAAAAAGAGGAACTGAGAACATAAATAAACTTTTGTGTTCTAGAAAAAAAAAATAGACAAGGAAACCCAATTAAAAACAAAATCATTAAACTTTGAACTTTTAAATTATTTCATGAAAGTGCTGTCCTACTTTTACAATAATTCACTTTTAAGAAGTTCCATTTCAATGCATGTTGGTGTTCTGAGTGCAGCTTGTTTGTACAAACAGAGTCAGAGTGCAGAGCTCTTGGCAAATCTGTTCTTTTATTTCAAGTTGAGTCTGCAAGGGTAGGAGATAGAATATTTGCCAGGTAGTTTGGAATATTTTATTCAAAATAATTTGAAAAGCATGGGAAAAAATAAAATTATGTGGGCTTTGCTTCAGAACAGCACTCAACTGTAGTATTTAGTTACTGTTTACTGTTTGAGTTGTCACTTGACCAAAATTCTCCAAATGATGCTCCATTAAAGAGACAAATAGGGTTTTACCATTCTCAGAAACTTGCCAGTTTAAAGTGTTCAGTGCTATATATAATAATGCTGATTATTTAGAAGGAGTCATTAATTTTCTTTGACTTAAAGACCGTATTAGAGTCAGTTGCATATGAAATGTGGTTTTGAGGTGATGGGTGGCAATTATTCCATGAGAAACAGAAGGTTGCTCTTGTAATTATTCAAATGCTGAGCAGAGAAATTAACAGAAGAGTGAGGCTTGGGTGTTGGATTTTAAGGCTGAGAGGTACTGAGACTTTTGGTCTACAAACAAAGTAAAGTAACATCTATGTTGTCCAACTTGAATAAATTTGGTTCTGAAATTTCAATGTCATACACTTCTCTGATCAGTATCCTGTGCCTGGGTACCTGGTAGTAAATTATCCTCCCTGATTCCTCCCATATTCTTGATGAAGTAGCTGTGAAGATAAGCATTGGGATTCTCCATGACAAAATATGATTGAATACCTGAGTGGTCACTAGGTCTTTTATAAAGGAGGATGATGAAGATGGTGAAGGGCCTTGAGGGGAAGCAGCAGCTGAGGTCACTTGGTGTGTTCAGCCTGGAGAAGAGGAGACTGAGGGGAGACCTCACTGCAGTTACAACTTCCTCGTGAGGGGCAGAGGAGTGGCAGGCACTGATCTCTTCTCTGTGGTGACCAGTGACAAGACCCAAGGGAATGGCCTGAAGTTGTGTTGGGAGGTTTAGGTTGGATATTAGAAAGAGTTTCTTCCCCCAGAGGGTGGTTGGGCACTGGAACAGGCTCCCCAAGGAAGTGGTCACAGCACCAAGGCTGACAGAGTTCAAGAAGTGTTTGGATGATACTCTTGGACACACAGTGTGACTCTTGGGGATGGTCCTGTGCAGGGCTAAGGGCTGGACTTGATGATCCTTGTTGGTCCCTTCCAACTCAGCATATTCCGTGATTCTGTGAAGTGACCCAGGATGCAGTGTGCCATAGGACAATCATGTGTTGTCCTCCAGGTTTTCTGTCCTGTGTGCCCGTATAATGAGTTTGGTTCTGGCAATATGTGCATACACAGAGTCTTGCAGAATTACCATAAGATGTGAAGAAGCTATTGTGAATGAAATGGTTTAAAAAAATTGAGGATGGAGAGAAAAATATGAAAAAATAGGAGAAAGTAAGGCAGAGAATGGACAAAGAGAAAAGCATTTGACTGGCCACATTATCTAGGTTATATCTGTCTCATGTGATATCACATCAAAAATGTGAAAGCAAATAAACTCATGTCCAGAGTCCAGTGCATTTGGTGAGAAAAAATGAAAGCTGTTTAGCCTGAAAATGAAGTTGACTTCTTTAACACAAATTTCTGAAAGGAAGAGTTTTGTTGGGTGCATTTACTTTTTGTTTGTTTTATTTGGGGTATTTTTTGTTTTGTTTTGGTTTCTTTGTGCCCCTTCTATCTCTGCCTTAGCCCTGTGCTAGTGCAAAGAACAATGTATTTGTTTTTACCAAAGAAGGTAAACTGAATGAACCCTGTTTGCAGTGATGGGGAATGGCATGGTAATCAGCATCTCCAGAACAAACAAATGGCAGAAACCTTGGCAGAAGATTTTATTTTGCTGCTCTAAGCACCAGTAGAGTATGTATGTACAAAAAAGGATTTATCAGGAAAGAATATTAGCAGATGTTGGATCACTGAAACTCATAGTCTTGGCACTTCTGCACTAAAATTGAACTGAGAGTAAGGAATCCACTTCTTCAGCAAGCATATTTAAGCTTGCAAGTCTTAATTCTGCTGTACGGGCTGCTGTTATGGGCAAAGAACGTTGAAGTACACGAGCTGTTGCTTTTCTTGGTCATATGGGCAATGGGCTGCTAGCCTCAAGAATGCCACTGAATAGAAATATCTGGGCCAACAGGGCAGTATCTCTGCTGGCTAAGTGTCAATGGAAAAGGCTGGCTGGTTGTCACAGCCATTCCTGAGCGACAGCTGGCAAGAGACTTACAATGTGGTAACTACAGTTTTGGTTCCTGGGAAAGCTGCACACTCGAAAGCTGTCCTGTATTTAGCTGTAATTTCCAATCGTTGTCCTGCTGGTTTTTGTCAGCACTTCAGATCTCTCTTTCTTTGAAGAAAGTACCTGTGTCTTTTTTAGGAAAGATACTGCTCATGCCTATGTTCTGGTCTTGGTTTTTTTGATTACAACCAGAAAATTTGCTTCTCTTTCTGACATCTTTTAAAATATAGTAGTTTGGGCTTTTATATTTATTTTTTTTTCCAAGTCTTTTAAAACTTATTTTCTCCATTGCTGGCCTCTCATTGGCATTATTCAGAACACAGGAAGAAAGGATAAAGAATACGAAAATGTAACTTCTGAGTGTCAAAAATTGATGGGGTATGTGTGTATAAAAAATACTAATTTCTTATTTAGCCATATTATATAATGATTTTTGAGAACCAGTCCCAGCTTAGACACTGTAGAGGAAGGTGGTGAGCAAACAAAGACGTGAGATGTATTTGCTTCAAAGAATGTATTCCAGGAGGGGAGTGTCTGACTGATAGGATTTCAAGAGGAGCTCATTTTGATCTTACCTGTAGGTAGGTATGTCCTGAAGAAATGGTTAGAGAAGTGTAGAATTAGAACTTTCTTCATGAAAAAGGACCTGGCTGAGGGTTGATAGGAAGATTGGAAAGAGGGAGCAGAGAGGAGAAGTTAGTAAAACCAATATAAAAAGTTGCATGAAGGAAGAGGCTGTGATAAGCAGTGTGAGTGAACGATGACCAGGTGATGGTCACTTTGTGACTGTCTTGCAGAGAGGAGTCAGAGGAAGGCAGGAGCACTTGGCAGGGGAAAACCAAGCAAAATAAAGATATTCTCTCTCTGTCAGTGGGAGAACTAAAGAAGGGCTGCAGACTGAGTGGAGATGTGAGGACAAAGTAGTTATCAGCATGGGAAAGTGCTCCTAGAATGAATACAGAGAAGCCCCAGGGAAAGCTGGCAGAGAAGTGAGGAGACTGGGAATGACAGCTGTACGGGGAGAAGAGATGATAGAGACAATGACTTCAGTGAGTGCTTAAAAGCAACAAGAATGGTGGAGAGGAAACCTTTTTTTCTCTGTCAGAAAGACAGAAACTGTGAGGAAAGGAGAAGAGGAGAGTCCTGGACATCTGCAGAGGCAGTGCTGGCAATGGGGGAGCAGTAGCAGCTGGAGACCGAGGTGCAGGTGGTGGGCTGGGCTGGGGAGGCAGTCACGAAATCCTAGTTTTACCTTCCCCTTCCTGGACATATGAAAGGTCCCTCTTGATCAGAGGAAGAAAAATCAATCCCATGATCACATTCCTGGAACAAATCCAGTGTTGCTTTGTACTATTTGAGCTAGGAAGGCTCCTAGTGACTATATTGACTCCACAGGCTCAAGACCAGAGAGCTGTTTAGATCGTTCAATCTGATTCAGTGTGTACAATTTCAGTGATTTGTTCCTTGTACCACATGATGTTTTGCTATGCATGTTTTTCAGAGCTGTCTGTTCACCAGTGCTATCTGCAGATTTTACTTTTTCCTTCTGAAACACAACCAAAAGTGTTGTTGAGTGCATTCAATTATAAACTGAGCAGCTTTTAGGCTGTGAATGCTGTTCTTGCTATTTAGCATCCACTTGGCACTCATCAGTTGGTACTTGAGGGCTTCTGCAGCTCTGCTTTGAACATGAGATTATTGGAAAAACAGAGGTGTCACCACTAAGAAAGCAATAGCAATTGGGTTTTTGCATAGGAAAAAGCACGTCTGCCATGTTTAAAATCTTTACTTGGTTTTGTGTACTCTAAATAGTTTTGTTCCAGGCCATGGCAGTTTTGTCTACGTCAGTTCATTTGGCCATGAGCATAAAAATAGCAAAAACAGTTGTAAGAAAATGAAGGTTTGACTGTTTTTTAGAACATAGGGAGCTGAAAATAGACTTGAAAGTTTAATTAAAGGATTTAGAAAAATTTCCCAGGGACTTGACTTTCAGAACAATGGAGCTGATGTTACAGGATTTATTCTCTTTGCTGCACTGTGTGGTAGACAGCTACTACTGTTAAATTTCCTCTTTGTTTTTTCTTCTTTGGTTGAACAGCTATTTCAATTTATTATTGCACCACAAATTCCCCTGTGTTCAATAAGAGAATCATCAGCCTATTTATCATCTATGACATTGCTGTAATCACCTTTTCATATTACCTCTGGTTTTAGCATGCCTTATAAATGGCCACCCATTCATGTGGCCACACAGGGAATATCAGTGTACAGTACTGGTCATGAACCTCTATTTAGATGCATTATTTAATTTCTTAGTTTCTAGACAGTCTGAGTTTAATGCTGCTAGTGAGTGTGCTTGGAAACTGTTGGCAATTAATATTTTGAAGCTGTAAAAATTATTGGGGGAGGATTTTAATTTTTTTTAGATCAAAAACAGAAATGAGGTTTTACTTACCTGAAGTGAGGTCATTTTTGTCTCTTGAAAAAACTTTGCTAGTTAGATATGCTTTTTGAATTACATGTTAAGTTTGAGAATGAGAGAGTTCAAGGTCCTTGCTAACAAATATCTGTAGAAACTGGGTTTTACTAAAATTTTAAAAGATGCCTACTCTCATTAGGGTATTTTTCATGTCTGGTTTCCTTCCTCATTTTGTTTCACAGTCCTCCAGGGACAGAAGGGTTCATAAAATATAAAGTTAGTAACAAAACACTGCCTCAATAGTGTAAATTTAACATTCAAGCTTTTCTCACTCAGGATGTTGCTATAGTTGGGAAAAATGGCACGTGTGTTTCATCCCTTCCCACCTTCAACACACACCCACCAGTCGCCGTGTGTAGCACTACAGATGCTGGTGCTCCCTCTCCTGCGCCAGAGTAACATCAGAGAAGAGGCAGCAAAAGCTGAGACTGCATGTGCTTGGACCCTCTTGTTCCCATTTCCTCTGGCATCTTTTCAACCCCCCTCCCCCGTCATTTTTTTCATTGTCTGTGTTCTCTCTGTACCTTGATCTTCCTTTTTTTTGTTTTCTATCTGTTGTGTCTCCTAATCCCTCTGCCTGCCTTGCCCTTGAGTCCTGCCATCTGTTTCCCACGCTGCACCCCCTGTGAGGGTGGAGGGGTGTCCTGGCTCTGGCACAGGGAGTCTCCCAGGACACACAGGTGGCACCCGGGCTTTCCCTCCCTTTATTTTCCAGAAAACCTGCTGGTCCTGTCTCACGGCTGGGAGCAGATGGGCTTTCTGCAAATCCCCCAAGGTGGCCGGCTCCCTTGCAGGCACAAACACAAGGCCTGAGAGCAACTGCCCTGGAATTTAAAAAAAAAAAAAAAAAAAAGAAACTAGTTTGTTTTTTAATTAGCACCTTTCTGTTTAAGTGCTAGTCTGAATCCTGTTCGTTTAGCTTGTGGGTACCTCTGCCAGGAACTGCCCCAGATCTATGTATTTGCATCCAGGGTTGTAGGAGGACGCTGTCTTGGTAAGGTCAGCTAATAAGCCTGAGTAGACCTAGCAGACTTTCTTCCCAGCTGTCTGGGAAGGACTTGTGACATGTGAATGAGCCGCATAGAGGAGAGGGCACATTCCTGTTCATGCAGTTGCACAAGGAACTTTACCATCTTATTAAATTAGCACAAGTCAAGCTTTTTGAGAAAACAGGACAGAATATTCACTATTTAGGAGACAGGACAGAATCGGAGATGAAGATCCCTTGCTTTTATTCAGCATACATTGCAGGATGGATGCACTGTCCTGAGTGCAGAATTTAGCTGCTGCACTGTGTTAGAATCCTAGAAGTGCTTTTGATTCACTGAGTCACCTTGGGCACTCCACTTCAGTGTGTGGTATCTCAGCTCTCCTGTGGGTGAGATGAAAGGGAAGAGGGTTAATTAATCCTTTCCTGGGTTGTTCTGAGGTTTAATTGAAAGCTCTTTAAAGCACTTCAGATTAGTAAAGAGGGGTTTTTCATACTCTATTTCTTCTAAAAATCTCCTTTAAGTACTGTTATTCTACAAGGCTTTAAAATGTGACTCAAACCTAGCTTGAGTATGAGTGATCTGGAAGTGCCTTAATGTCAACAAGCAGTCTCTTCCCCATAGGAAACAACTTTTGAATGAAAGCCTAAGAAACTGAACTCTTTAAAAGTCACACATGATCTTCTGGAACACTTGTGTGGCTGGTAGATGTGCTAAGTGGACCTTTCAACCTTAGACATGTTTCTAGTGGGTAGTACAATTTCACTTTTATTACATGATGCGGCATGTCTGCAAGCATAAAATAATTTATTAAAAAAGAAACCTTGAAAAAATATTGACAGTTAAATTTTCAGTGTAAGCTGCCGGTGGGGAGAGTAGACTACCAAATGCTACATTTAAAACAGTAACAAACTAATAATCTCATTATTACCTCGGGTCTTAATTTCTGAGTCCTTTCTTTAGCCTCTAGCTTGTCTTTCCCTGCCATGGCTTGCCACATCTGCCTCAGCTTCTTCTCCCCGTGGGAGGCCTGGAGTGTGGGGGCAAGGTCTCAAAGTGCTATTTCCAGACAAGGTCAGTCCCTATTGGGAGACCAGGGCTGACCTTGGTAAGGTACTTTGCAATAATAGCTGAAGGTGTTTGACCTCACAGGGTCATGTAGCATCACCGATGCCCATCTGTTATCTCAGGGGAAGAACAGCAAAGCTTTTGGTGCAGAAAAGTAGAGTGGTTTGAATGGCTTAAGTAGCTCACGTGCCTTTAGAACTGTATAGATACTGTCAGCGTTGGGAAGTAACCCTGGTGTTTTCTAAAATGGTGATTTCAAGCCACTAGGCTCACCCTGAGGATGGCTGTGATGCCATGGTGGGTGAATTGGAGTTTATGGTCAACAGATGAAGGTGGCCAGAGCACACAAGGGTTAGGTCACTTGTTTTGTGTGATCTAGAGCAGCAGCCTGGTGGCTACTCCTTTAGTCTCTCATGAAGATGTTCTGCCCTGGGTAAACTCGGGAGACATACTCTAGTCACTAGCTCCCCATAACTTAATAACTTGCTCTTGTGTCCCACAGGCATGCTCTGCATGTAATACCTGGTCTGAGTCTGCTTTAGAGCTGAAGCAGGGTGAAACCTAATGCTGCAACTCTAATGAGAACTCAGTTTCTTGAAAAAGTATATTCTGACCAAACTAATTGTCTCCTAGTAGTGCCCTCAAAGGAACTGCTCATGAAGTAACAGATCTGGTTTGTTTGCCCTTGCTGAAGGGGCTTTTTTTTGTGTTGCTGTCTGCACTTCAGATTGTGTTACTGAGATTTATACAGAACAATCAGACTTTTACAGACTGAAATGTAATTTGTATGTTAAATTGTAACTTTTCAGGAAACAGAAAGCCTTGTATCTGCCACATACAGGGAGAAAAGTATGAATGCTTGTGCATCTTTCAAAACCAGTTTTTAAATATTCTGCAGGGAAGTAAGCTATATTGTATTTACAGGGTGAAGTCCTAACTAGCATGTTTTGAATACGCCTGTTTCTGTTGAAGAGAAAAATTCTTGCTTCAGATGCAAAATCTGAATGGTTACTAATGTGGGACTTGGATATTGAGAATTATAGTGTTCATTTATACAGACTACTGATAATTTCTCTAGGGTATTCTTGAAACATTTTGAAAATGAACATTTCTAAAAGTTGTTGAAAAATTAAGGTATGTTTAGAGACAGGGCATTTGTGTGCCCTGAAATCAGGAAATTAGAAAGCAAGTTGCCTCCCTAGCTGCATGCACGTGGCTGTGCTGGCTGCAGGGTTCTGGGAATGGCAGGAACCTCGTGGTAATTTAGGTCAGTGTGTCTTTGTGTGGCTGTGGGGCTGCGGCAGCTTAGCCGAGGAGTCAGATTAACTCCCGTTCCCTGGCCTTGGATCCCGCACATGCCTCTGCCTTCCAGCCAGCGCAGCCTTGCAAGGGCATGGTGTTGGTGCAGGAGCACAGTTTCATCCAGGAATTAGTGCCTATTTAGCGATAGGAGCAATTGAACGCCCAAGTAAAGCAGGGTATATAAAATGAGAGTGTTAATCCCCCAGTTGCACGCTCTGCCAGGAAGAATGCAGATGGATAGGGATGAGAGAAAACTAAATATGGCCTGTTTTGTTTCTCTTTCCTCATCTTCCTCCAGTGTGGATGAGGACAGGCTTTTCCTGAACTTAACTCTGTAATGATGTTTTATTTCCTCGTTGATGCTCCTTGATTCCCATCTCCCTTTGTGTGACTTTGATATGCATAACTTTACCACCCAACAATCCGTGTTCATTTTGTTGAAACAAGCTCTGGAGCTGGCTCAAAGCTGCACCAGTTCTCCTTGTGAGCCTCTTTTCTCTCCTTAGCAATTGGCCAGCAGGGTGCTTGGTCTCAGCAGGATTCCTTGCAGGGACAACCGGGATGTGTCTCCTCCAGTCACGGGTCCCCAGCACATGGTCAGCCCCACAGCATCCCTTCTGCATCACTCATCCTCTCTCCCTCTTAGCACATCGGTTTACAGTTCAAAGTGTGAGCAAGCTTTGATGCAGAACAGAGGCAGAATTTGTATGCTAAAACATCTCTCAGAAGAGAATTTATGTGCACAGAATGGTATTCAACTTTGGGAAGTCTGAGTGGCAACTGTTTACAGACAGAGGATTTAGGGCAAATTCTTTCTCTGAGAACAACCCTCCTTTGCCTCTGCTCAGGGTGTTTTTCTTTTATTTTGCTGGGGTTTTACGAAGTGAAGGAAGAGGTGTTGGTAGTTTGGTGGGGTTTTTGCACCCTTGTCAATCACAACACAAGAGATGAGCATTGGTCATCTGCACTGAACTACTTAAAGGAATTTTTTTTGCAATGTATTGATCAGAAAAGCCATAGAAAATAATAGGTGAGAATAGCACATCAAGGAAAAAAAGCCTTGCTGGATTTGGGCTTCCAAACTAATCCTTAAGAAGAATTGTATTGATACGTGAAAAGTACTGTAACTTTATAATTGGCATGTATGTATTGTTCAGGCACTTGTTCAAAGGTCTTATTTCTCTTTTCAGACACATACTTCGAAGAGAATCACATGCAAGTATTTTATCTGGCATACATGCATACTGATTTCCTTTTTTTCTCTTTAGGTAAAAGTATGGATGAAATGAAGAAGCTGCTGTTGTTGGTTCTGGGCTGTGCTGTGCAGGTGAACTTTCATGAAAAAATAAGTTTTTTTTGAATCGCATATTTTTTTTTCTGGACTCAAAATCTACACGAAGATCAGTGCTGTGTGAGCAAATCTCGAGTTCAAGACTGCTTGTGAACTAAATTGTGAGGAACACAATAGGTGAAGGAAAAAAATGCAGGGGAGAGGAAGCACACTGTGATAGCAGTAGCCTCAAGTTGTTGCCAATGCTTAATCAGCCACAGGATGTGTACTTTTGTAACTAAGTACTGCACTTCGGTAACAGTGGGAGGAGATAAGCTTTGAGCAGTGTTCTTGGTCTCAAGATTGTTGTTGGTTTATTTTCTTGCTGTTTTAAAATACAAAGCGGAACAGTACATGTTATTGGCAAACAGATAATCTAACAAGTCTAAACATTTGTTTAGTGAATGCTGATTCTATTTGCATAATGTTTTGACTTAGTATAATTAATAGATACTTTGTATATTAGTGTGGGGATCTTTATGTGACATTTGTTAAAATGAGAGGCAATATATATGGGAAACTGCAGAAATGCACAGCAGTTACCAGATACAGAAATCAGTGTTCTGCCCACCAAAGCTCTGAGGCCATAAACAATGGCCACGTTGCAGGCAGGTCTTCGCTGATAATTGACCCTGTTTGTAGGTCTGTCTAGTGTTTTTGTTATGCCTTATGATATTTACCCTGCTCAGCTATGTCAGCTCAATTATGTCAGGGTAAAACTGTCCATGTATGGCCGCTCTGAACTACGTTAGTGTTGCATTGCAGCACAAAGAATTGGTTTGGCAAGCTGCTGTGCATCCTCAGTCCCATTTACTGGTCTAAGGTTCTTCCCAGTGAAAGAAGTGGCTGAGACTGAGAACCAGGCTCCAAAATGACACTGTAAATGAGTTTTAAAAAAAAGCCTTGAAGTAATGCTTAACTTATCCACAATGCAGTGTTGTTACAAGAAGGCATTAATGTTGTTAGTGCACAGTCACAGATATATTGATAGCAGATGTCTGCCTGGTCTAGAGCCTTAAGTAAAAGATTTACTAAAATCTGTTTGTCTGAAATGTCACTCATTTTTATCCACAGTGTTTCCTGTACTTTGTTGAAAGCATATGCTGATTTAGTCCAACAAGCAACATTGTGTGTTAATGTGAATAGTATACAAAGCGATGCATCTCTTTTTGTTGCCAAAACTGAGCAAAATACAAATAGCAAAGCAGACAGGTTAAATGATGCAATGTAAATGTAGGTTTACATTTGTACAGCTCCATTAATGAAGCTGTGATGAATTCCTCCGGCTGTTGCCCCACCTCTTGGTCTCATTGCGTGTTGAACTTGTTTTTAAAGAGGAAAACCAGCCATTTAACTTAGCCTTAATTGTACTGAGTAGAAAAAGTTTAAATAATTTAATGCATAATTTGATTCATCTCCCATATGGAGCAGTGAAGTGTTATACCTTCCAGTGTGATAAAGTGTAGATCTCGAACAGTCTGTTGTTAGCAATGTCGGTTGTTTGAGGTTTTGTTTTGTTTGGGGGTTTTTGGGGATTTTGTGTTTAATTTAAATGAAAATGCAGTAAGTGTTAGGGTATGTAGTCTGATTTCAGGGTGTGCTTTCTTTTAACAGTGTGAAAGAAAAGAAGAGTTTATTGAAAGAATAAAACAACTGGATATTGAAACCCAAGCTGCCATTGTGTCACACATTCAAGAGGTGGGACTCTTAATATCATTGGTTTTGATGTTGTGTCTTTCCCTTCCTTGACTTAACAGGATTTTTTTGCTTAGAAATATTAATGCTTGGAATTTCATAATGAATTCATGAACTTCACAAAAAAGGAAGTTTGATTATGTTACTGCACTCAGATTATAAAATGAAGATGATAGGTGCTGGGAGCATTACTTGGCTCAGTGGTCTTTTAAAGAGATGCAGTGGTAAATTAAATGCCTTGCTTGTCACTCACAGGCTATGTCGAAGGAATTATGGCAAGGATATATATGTGTAATATTGACAAAAACCATGCGTGTCTTAGGAGCTGCAGTGCCCCTTCCAGTGGTGGTGTAAGCACCTAGTCCCCAAGCCTTGGGGTAGGTGATTTGCTTCAGACAGTGACCTCTGAGCTCAGGCAGTCTTGAAAAGTATACTCTGCAGCTGAATTGGCCATACACTCTTTCAAAAAAAGGAGTTTAATCCAATGACAAACATTCTTGGGCTTCTAAGGTTTCTGTAGAAGGAAAGAATACAGGTAGGCATTAGGAGCCATCTTACTTTGGAGAGCCAAGGGACAGCCATGGGGAAACATCCCCTCTCTGGGAACGAACACTGAGTGTGGCCAGGCATCAGTGCATGCTGGAACTTTTTTCTTAGCAATTATAACTACTTCATTAAAAAATACCCCATGATGAACTACACACGTAGTTATGGCAAAACAGTCTTTAACTGAACTGAGGGACTTGCCTGTCATTTCTGATAAATGATTCAGAGATTCAGAGGAATCAGTTTGAGTAAAGGAGCAGTTGAAAGATACACAGCTAGCAGTAACCAGAGCCATTTCTTCTAAAGGCAGCTCCTCCAGCTCTATCAGCTGCAAATTGCAAATTTCTTGAAAGCAGGGATTCTTCTCAGTGAGACATCAGCCTAAGTGCTCAGTGTGGGATCAGTCCCTTCCTGTTGTGACCACCTCAGGGTCAGTAAGACAGTTGCATCCATCTAATATGCAAGCACACATGCTATTGATCATAATATTTCTCTGACCACTTTTAAAAATTAGACAATAATTATAAAAAAGTGTAAATTGGGCAGTGTCACAGTTAAGGTAGTTGCATATGTTACTTGCAGCCTGATTTTGCTGAATTGTGATCTGAGTTTTAATTTATCAGTAGAAGAACCTGGTGGATGCAGCATGTACAGTAAACGAGTTTACAAGCCAACCAGTGAAGAGACACTTTCTTGTTCCTCCTTCCAGGTGACTCACAACCAGGAGAACGTCTTTGACTTGCAGTGGCTGGAGCTCCCAGATATGGCTCCAGAAGAACTAGAGTCTCTCTCCAGGAATATGGTTTTCCACCTCAAGAGGCTCATTGATGAGAGGGATGAATGCACAGAAGTACGATGGCTTATCTCTCCCACACAGAGCTCATGACAAAGCAGCAGATGCAGGCTCCATTCCTTCTTTTTTGTCTTGTTTGTGCAGGTTCCTATTTCTTCTGCACCTTTCTACTACACCTCTGAAAATCTGTGGAAATACTTTGACTTTTCCATTAATTCTTGTGTAAACACTAAAATGTGGTGAAATGATTGGTGAAGAGAAGTGGGGCAGTCTCTCCGTGAAGTGGACAGACCAAATGTCTCTGTGTGTCTATTCAGTCATTCCTCTTCTAGTGCTTGCCAGTCTCTCCACTGGTATCTGCCCTCATGGGCTCCACTGTCTTCTCTAGTTTTTTGATCCATCAGTTCCCTTCCCTTCAGGTTTCTGGAGGAGCCTTCTTCCCTTCTTTAGCCTTTTAGTTTTCTGTCATGCTTTTGACTGTGATTGTGTTAGTTAAAACTGTTAGTTGTTAGAGGGTTTTATGAATTCTTCAAGAAAAGCAGACTTATTTTTAGCATTGGAAGGGAAGTGTTTTAGTGATCTGAGCATAGTGAAGATTCCTTTCCTCTTCTGCATAACCACCTCTTCTGGCTACCACTTGAATTCTGTATAATGCCAGACTAATAATTCTCTAAATCTAGAAATAATTTTTAGATACTTTTAAAACAATGTCTAAATATGCTTTTTTTGTCTTGACATTACACAGTCTTATGTATTTCCAGGTCATTGTAGATCTCACTCAAGAGAGAGATTATCTGCAGTCTCAGCAACCACCAAGCCCTCTGAAAGCACCAAGTCCAGATTCTTCACCAAACCCAGCCAACCCTCTTTCTAATGAAGACAAGCAGCACCTCGCAGTTGAGCTGGCAGACACGAAGGCTAAATTGCGAAGAATCCGGCAGGAGCTGTGAGTCACCAGTGATTTCTGCTTCTAGGGAGACTTGTATATTAAGTCTTGTGCATCCTGAAAATTCAGGTGCCTGTTGGCTTCAATATCCTGACCTCCATAGGAGCTGTCAGAAAAACATCTTTCAAATTTTATAGTCATAGGGGTAGGAAGCTACTATGTGTGTTCCATCTTTTCTTTCTTAGCTGGCCTTTAAACATAGAGTGATGGTTACTTCATTCTTTTTGTGTTTGATCTCTCTCTTCCCCCCTTCAAAATGCTAACTGCTAGCTTTACTTTCTATGTTCTAGTGGAAACTCCAGAGGCCAGTGAAGCTAGCTATGACAGCAGTAGCACCAGTGAGATTTAAGCAGAACTTAGTATAGAGTTGCAAACTCAGATCTGTGATACGTGTATGGTATCATAAGAAAATGATAAAGGTGTCATGACAAAGAAGCTCTGTGTTCAGAATATGCTGGGAGATTTTTATCTTCCTTTACAGAATCCTAGCAAGTGTCCGTATAATCAATATTCTTCCAGGAGAGAAAAACAATTACTTATGGAGATTTTTCTAACCCTTTTCAGAGAAGAGAAGTCTGAGCAGCTAGCAGATGCTAAACATGAAGTGGAGCAGCTCACTCTAGAGCTGCAAAAAATAAAACAAGAGGTAAGATGGACTTGTTTTACTGTGATAATCCTCCCTATTTAAAAAACTCCTATTTCAGTGTGAGGCTAAAAATACTACTGTGCCTATTTTTTATTGAAGAAATCAAGTCGCTCCAGCAGGCTGTTGATGGTCATGGCTATGGCATAGCAGTGGTACGTTTTCCACTAAAGTGTTGGGAGCAGTCTCATCTGTTCATCTTACAAGTAGCCTAGTAATGCCTGAAGCTTATGCAGCATCTGGCATTAGTAATGTCAGAAGTCCAGTAGGCTGAAGAACCTCTCTGTGTTGTAGAGAATTTACTGGCTAGAGAATTTTACTAAGTAGCAGAATTCTCTTCTTAACGAGGAGAATACTGTTTGTCTACACTTAAAATAAGTAAGCAAATGCAAAAAAAAGAAAGTTTAAAGTACATGCTTAAAAATATTAAGATTTTTCTCCCTGCTTATTCCTCACTTCTCACAGAATATCCACCTTGCTTCAGATGCTCGCTCTGCCCGAGCATACAGAGATGAGCTTGACTCTCTGAGAGAGAGGGCAAACCGTGTGGAGAGACTTGAGATGGAACTTGTTCGGTGCAAAGAGAAACTTCATGATGTGGATTTTTACAAAGCTCGCATGGAGGCAAGTGAAAATTAGGAGAAAGATTTGCTGAGTAATCCTTAATGTTTGGGTTTTGTTGTGTTACTAGTTCATGTGTAATTTGTTATTGAGCTGACCGTAGCAGAACATCAGAGCAAGTAGAAATTGCATGACATGCATCATACCTATTGACTGAGCAACATTAAAACTTGTTTCAGTAGAGGAAGGACTTGGTAAGCACAAAATAAATACCCATTAGTTTTAAAGAACTGCTTAGTTCAGCATTATGTGGCTAAGCAGGATAGACCTTTTCTGCATGCCTTTTCTAGAGAGTCCAGACTTTTAGTCTAGATTTAGGTAAATTCTCTGTGTTCCAGAGTTGTTCCTTTGACCAATGTTTTAAATATTATGTTTAAGTTAGCTAAATGAATGTCTGGGTGTTTTTCCTCAGGGCTTTGTAGCAGATGCAGTTGTTAAAATGGCATTTTTGAGGGTAATCTGGGATGACAAATGCTAGCCACACCTTTTTGGAACTGTTGCTTGTGGTAGAAAGGAGAGAAAATTTGGATCTTCCCTAGTGCCATGAGTGGGGTATGTCAATGAGAATTGTATGGCTTTGTTCCAGTAGTAATGTCAGGCACTCAGCTTAGTCACCTGCAGCCATGCCCATCCTAGAATTATTAACTGAATTAGGTTGGCAAAGACCTCGGAGATCATCTAGCCAAACTTACTACATACAGCATGGCTGACCTTAAATTTAGGTCAGACTGCTCTTACTTTCTGTTCTTTCAGTTCTTTGAGACGTTCACACCAAACCCCCCAGTAATCCGCATATGTAGCACTTCAGCCAAAGTCAAAATGCAGACTTGCTGAACAAATGGTGGTTCAGTAATTGAGAGCCTGACTATAATTAGATAAAATCCCAGGTCTGAGGTAGAAGAGTGATGTTGCCAGGCCTCTGGCTGAAAACACGAACCTTATTTTTCTGTTCTATAAACTTTACTTTTAAGTGATTGCCCCTCGCCCCCATCCTAAGGGTCCAGCTAGCTGCTGGTTCTTATGAATATGTTCACTAAAACGAATGGTTATTAAATATAGTAATAGACTACAAAAGCCTGTCTTGCCTCTCAGTAATTCCCAGATTACATTAGGAAGTACCAAGCCCTATCTCCCTGTTTTCCTCCCTCAGGCTGGCAAGTAAGTCATGCACTGACCTGGCACACCAGCTGTCAGTGTGCCATCCTGACTTTTCCCTTTTGACTGTGCACTGGAGATGGTTAGCTTCTACCTGCTGCTCAGATAATTTAGCTGGAGCTAGGCAAGAGAAGGGGTGTTTAGTGTCATCTTCATGTAATACCAAGGGAGTAAGCTATTTGTGTGCTTGAGTTCTCAGCCTCCTTGCTTGTCCTAGAGCCAGCGGTTTCCTACACTCCAGTCTGCATGCTGATCTTGCTTAGCGTAGCATTCAGTAAAGAGACCCTCACTTCAGATTCAAATTTCTTCTTTCTTCCCTCCCTTTTCTACCTTGTCTGTTTTTGTGAAACTGTTGAACATCAGAGGTGAGGGCTGGCTTTCCAGGGATACTGTTGTGGTTTAACACCAGCCAGTAGCCAAGCCCCACACAACCACTTTTTCACTACCCACCAGTAAGACTGGAGAGAGAATTGGAAGGATAAAAGCCAGAAAACTCACAGGTTGAGATAAAGGCAGTTTAATAGGAAAAGCAAAAGCCACACACAGAGGCAAAGCAAAACAGGGAATTAATTCACTGCTTCCCATGGGCAGGTGGGTCTTCAGCCCAGCAGGGCCCCATCACATGTAATGGTGACTTGGGAGGACAAACATCATCAATCCAAATGTCCCCCCCCTCCTTCTTCTTCCTGACACTTTATATACTGAGCATGATGTCCTATGGTCTGGAATATCCCTATGGTCTGGAATATCCCTTTGGTCAGTTGGGGTCACCTGTCCTGGCTGTGTCTCATCCCAGCCTCCCATGCACTCCCAGCCTCCTCGCCAGCGTGGCGGTGTGAGAAGCAGAAAAGGCCTTGGCTCTGTGTAAGTGCTGCTCAGCAATAACAAACCATCTCTGTATTATCAAACCTGTGTTCAGCACAAATCCCAAACACAGCTCCATACCAGCCACTGTGAAGAAAATTAGCTCTATCCGAACCGAAACCAGCACAAATACAATAGTGGGACAAAGAATATTTCCCATCAATATGGCATGTTTCTAATTTGGAGTCACATTGTTGGCCTCTAGCAAAAGTTGTCACTGTTGTGGCAACTGAGCTTTTCTAACATGCAACAGGATCACACAGCTGTCTGTGGGGTGCTCTCTGGTCATACATTCTCACCACTCCCTCTTCCATCATTGATCAAGTTTGGATACAGCCATGGACTGCCAGCACTGAGCAGTGGCAGCAGCAGGCAGACTCCACTGGTTTCAGGCTGATGAATTCAGAGGATTCCATAGGATACTGTGCTGTTTTTTTGTGCTCATAGAATAGCACAAAGGCTGTGCATAGTAGCCAGTATCCAGTTTTCCATGGGCCCTCAGTTTTCTGTCAAATCTGTCTCAAGACCTCTGTCCCCCTGAAAGAAGGATTAATGGCTGGGATCAGTACAGTGTCTGCTTAGATTTGTTCAGGGATGTAGCATAGTAGAGATTTTTACCACTAGACTGTGCGTGCTGATTCATCTCATGGCATTTACTGTTTGCTGCTGGCTTCCTAAGCTCTAACTCTTAAGACCTGAATCATAAAGAGCACAGCAGTGACAATGCAGGCATGTGCAGCATCAGCCACTTTTCTACAGTGATGTGATACCTTCAGTCTCATAGGTCTTGACAAGGTTGTTAATAAGCAGTAAGGGGGAAGAAAAAGTGGGTTTATTGTTGTGCATCAGTGCAGAAACCTATTAAGTGTGCACTTAATCTTTTCCTTTCTGCTCTTGCAGGAGTGCAAAAGGTTCAAGTCTTTATGTAATACGTTTAGGTTTGTGTGTTGTTTTCCTTCTCTGTATGACTTGAAAAATTGTTCAAGAATGACGTTTTAGTTGAACCATCATTCAGGGAACATGGAGATGAATATGCTTTGGAGCCTTCTTGTGGGTGTGGCATAATGAGGTCACAACTGTGAATGTGAAGGAGCGGGCTTAACATAGAGCTTCCTCCAAGGAGATGCTTCTCTGCAGTGTAAAGCTCCCTTCCTGCATTCCTCTCCCTTGAACCTTGTGCTCTCCAGGAGACTGGATTATTTCTAGGGCCAGTTGCCTTGCCCAGTCTTCCTCCTCCTCTTCACCGTAATCAAAATTCTATGCAGGACGGTGGGAGGAATCTCTGTGAAGTAAAAAAGAAAAAAGCGAAAACATCTCTTGTATGTTTCCATATGGCTGTTCAAGGCAATGTTTGCTTGTCACAAGATGTTAACTGTGTCATGGCTCAGTAGGGACAGCATCAGAGGATTGAAGTGGTCTGGAAGCTTGTGCAAATTCTCTATTTTCAGATTTAAACAGTCTGATTGCTACTTTAGTTTTTGAATATGTTTTCCAGTAGCAACACACCCTGATTGTGCAACCACTTACCCCTGAAGTTAATTGTAACCATCTGAATGCACAATGCACATTCTTAAAGCTATTTCAAGTTACAGTTGATAGGACATTGAACCACAATATGTGATTTATTTGAGAAACTGCAAAAGCAGAATTATATTCAGTGTATTAAAAAAAAATCCACAGCTGACTTGTTTTTTGTTGCTGATTTAAAAATAAACTTATAGTTACAAAATAATGTTGGTGAATTTGTTAATTAAGTTAAAAACAAACCTTAATTCCAGTGGAAGCAGCACCACGCCATGATCACCACCTGCTGATAGTCAAACAAGTGTGATTTGTAGCCAGATACATTCTTAGGTCAACTATGTTATCCCAGCAACTTCTGGGAGTTGTTTCTGTTGACGTATTTTAGTCAGGACAGCTTTACTTTCCAGGCCTTGAGCTGTAACTCTACAAAGCTCCCATGGTCTAATTATTTAAATTATATGAATTTTCCAGTATTAAGACAACCTCAGATCATGGTGATCTGTGACTGAGCAATGTTGACCTCATCATAGGAGGCATTTCCACCGGGTTACTAATTTAAGATTTCATCAGAACTGCTTTGAGCTGGCATGACCACCTGTCCTGGGCGGTTGGTGGAAAGTGTTTCAGTGTTCCCTATACTGCAGCTCCCACTGATGTGTAGTTTGTACCAGAGCCTGGTTATGTGTATGTGCTTGGCACGTAGCTTGACTCTTGATGAGACAATAAAATGATGGGTTCTTGCTTGGTAGGCAGTTTTAGGGATAGTTCTGAGGTCATGTTTTTGAGGTCAGACACCACCTTACTTCTTAGGGCTGTGGTCCAGATTGAGTGTGATGATCTAGCAAAGTAAACTCTTGGCACGTTGCTGTTTCATTAAAGGTATTCTGGCAGTGTACGTAACACCCAGCAGTTTTTGTGCCATGTGCTTTGTCTGGTCTTTCATCTGTTTGGTGTCAGCCTTTTAAGTTTGCCCACTGTGAAGTGACCCTGTTGGATCAGACCTATCCCAAAATGCAGGTTCTGCAACATTCATGTTTCAAAATTACTGTTATTTTAGTGGCTTTCATACGCAAGACATTTTAATTGAAGATGAACCTCTTCACAAACACTCGTCCTTTTAATGCTACTGCAGTTGGGAAATTTCCTCTCATGATTTGCAAGTTGGTAGCTGACCTACTGAGAGATCAAGGGCAGTGCGGTACTGCCTAAGATAGACTTGCCATACTATGCCATATACAATCAAGGTGCAACAAAAACCTGAGATTACTAGCTATGAAAAGTTTTGAAATCATGGCCCCCTGTTGCACCAAAAGGCAGGGGGAGAGACTGTCATCAGACACTATTAACTTGTTCCTTACATCTATCTTCTTTCTCTTTTCTTTTTGTTTTTTCTTTTTTTAAATAACTGAGCCACATAAGGCTTCTTGAGGCTGATTCTATCCCAAAAAATGAGAAGGTACTTTCTGACTAAGCATGAAAGTGATTTGCTCATGCCTGATGGTCTTTCAGGAATCTACTTGGTTTGGATGTTTGTGGTCTGAGAGAGCAGACATTAACACTGGTGGCAGCAGAGACATCACATTTTGAAGATAGTTTTCCAGGAATAAACTTGTCAAGCATGTTGTCCTATCTGTTTGCACTTTTTCTGGTCTTGCATGTTTCATTGAAGTAGCAAAAGGGATGGGGAGAGGAGGGAGGAAAGAATGACAAAGGAAGTTTGTTTAGAGAATTAAATAATCTGCTTCTTGCCTCCTTGTAACTCCTCTTGGGAAAAATCCTTACTGTATTCATTTACTCTTTTAAATGCCAGTGTGTTCCTGCCATAGAACATTTGTCTAGAACTCAAGACTTGCCTAAGAATCAACAAAAGTAAAAGCTGGCAGTGAGGTATTACAGCTTGAAATAAGACAGGACTGCAATACCTTGGCCGAGCAATTCATACTGTAACAGTGGAATTTGAATTGGAATTGAATAGTTGCTCTTCTGTGTCTTGAGTCTCTTTGGTGCAATTCTTGATCTAGTCTCACATAAAGCAAAAAAAGTCCATTAAACTTCTAAAATTCATGGGGAAAACCCCAAACCATAAGAAATACTAGATTTACCTGCATTAGGGGCTCACAGGTAATGAAATGTAGAATCAACTCCCGTTAAAATATCAGATAAAAAATCTTTATGAAACAGAGAAATGAATCTGATATCTTTCTTGTGTTTTGCAATGTCACGTTATGAAAGTCAGTCTATGACAAATCAGTAAGAAATTAACCTTGTTACTTTTTTTTCCCTAGGAATTGCGAGAGGATAACATTGTATTAATTGAAACAAAGGCCATGCTAGAAGAACAGCTAACATTGGCAAGAGCTCGTGGTGATAAACTGCATGAATTAGAGAAGGAAAATTTGCAGTTGAAATCCAAACTTCATGATGTAGAGCTGGTATGCACTTTCTTTTTCATTATGCTGACTTTTTAATGTCTGTGTTTATATTGGGTTGCAGAATCAAGTCACAGAAACTGGTGGAGACAGGCAAATCAATCATCAGTGCCTTTCAAGAGTTCTTTAGATTGGACTTTGTATACCTGAATTCTTGAAATATATCTTGAAATATACAGTGTTAACAGTGTAAATATTGCTGGTGCTACTTTGTGTTAGACTGAATTTAATTTTATGCAGGAAGGTGCATCAGAATTTTAAAATACAGATTGCTTTCATACGTATTGATAACGGAGATACCAAAATCTGTTAAATAAGTAAAGTGTACTGTCAAATGATCTTGCTTGTTGGAAACACAATTCCCAGCTATTACAGAGTCTTTAAGAATCCATTACCACTGTAAGAAACACAAAATTTCCAAATTTCTTGAGAGAAAGAAATCAGAGATATGACTTACTGCTACATAGGCAAGGAAAAGTAAAGTGGCAGATTGTTGTCTGCAAACAAAAAGCAATGCTGGGTTTTATAATCCTGCTAGAAAGAATAAAATACTCTATCATCTCCTGTATCTTACTTAACAGTCCTCCTCTTAGCCCACTGTGTTTTGAATTTTTGTGCATTTAACTACACAGGGGGTTTTCAACAGGTTCTGTGGGAAACAAAGATATTGAGTATGCTGTGTGGGGTTAATGTTTTAATGGCTAAATCCTAATGGACATTAGTGACAAGTGGTGTCCCTCAGGGGTCCATACTGGGACCAGTGTTATTTAATATCTGATTTAATGACAGAGACTAAGGGATCGAGTGCACCCTCAGCATGTTTGCAGATGACACCAAGCTGAGTGGTGTGATTGACACCTCTGAAGGATGGGATGGCATCCAGAGGGACCTGGGCAAGCTTGAGAAGTGGGCCTATGGGAATCTCATGCAGTTTAACAAGACCAAGTGTAAGGTGCTGCACCTAGGTTGAGGCAACCCCCAGTATCCAAACAGGCTGAGGGATGAACAGATCAAGAGCAGCCCTGCCGAGCAGGACTTGGGAGTGCTGGTGGATGAGAGGCTGGACATGATCTGGCAATGTGCACTTGCAGCCCAGAAAGCCACTTGTGTCCTGGGCTGCATCCAAAGCAGTGAGGCCAGCAGGGCGAGGGA